>JXSR01S035084.1:0-28802 GCA_000969725.1 Ophiothrix spiculata
ACCACCACGAGATATGGACTCAAGCCTGGATAAATCGCTCACCTTTCGCGTCCGGCCAAACTCGTTGTTTGTGATTTATCAAAAATCGAGTCTTTGACAAAGACTATACAATCGGAAATGTTACAATATTAAAAGACACTGAAATACAACGCAGTAATGAAATTAGAATGGTCATTTATTCTATATTCTACATGTAAATTACAGCTCTGAAAAGGTAAATTTGCAAGCAACTGAAAATGCAAGCCATATAAATATAGTAATGTAAGTTGTGGTACGTTTCATTCAACCCACCTGAAACCACTTTAGCAATTGAATCCATTAGATTAAATGTTAACAAAATAAAACTTGGTGAAGTAAAATGGCTATAATTTGTGGTGTGCAATCCACACCATAATGACCTGCCATTAGTGTCAGGCAGTTATTTACTACATATCACTTGGTTAAGCTTTAAGCAAACTGAACATTGATTGAACCATATGACACTTCAACATGACATTGCTGTAAATTTCTCCCCAAACATGTCCTGGTATGTTTGACATGATGGTATGCATAGCATAGCGGATGGAAAGACAAATAGAGTTATTGCTCCATTACAGGTGTAAGTTGGGATGATGTATGGGGCTATGCCACCTGAAAAACATTATGGAGCCGGTACTTTGAAAAGGTCAGACAAAGGACTGCATGTATGTTCAAAAATCAAACACTCCATTGGTCTCCTTCCTCATTATAACTTGTAGTAGGCCTAGTGAAAAAAGAGGTTGCCTTCTTTTTGCCAAGAAAAATCAGCATCAACCTGTAACAGTCAACCTGCATGCAGACTCAATTTTCAAGAGTAAAATTAGCACTACAATTGGGCTCGCTTGTTATGTTTACTGTCAAGAGAGCATAGACCAAGAAGTGGCCTGACAGATAAGCTGTCTGTGGCTTATTAGTGATCTATGTAGGGTGTACTACACTAAACAACTAGCACTCGCAATCCGGCATTTCTAAAATCGGCAAAACTGACTGCCCTTTCCTAAATGAGGACCTCAAAACGTATGGAAGGGCAATATGTTTGGTCAATATTTTGTTCTAATTATAGAGTTAGGTTTATTTAAAGATGCTCTGATGCCAGTTTTGATCACCAGATTCTTTGATAAAATTTAAAGCGTTTTCCTTAAAAGGGGCATTAGACAAGTTCAGCATCATCCCCATTTTTTCCCCAAGCATTTTGAGATTTTTGCATCATTTGAAGAATTAGGGGTAATAATGACAGTATGCAAAGTTTCATTGTTAAAGTCAAACCCTATATATCAAAATATTTATATATTCTTTTATTTTTAATTATCATTGTAGACAACATATGGAGTGTAAATCGTCCTCAAATAAACTTTAAAATTTTGTCCAATGCCCCTTTAATTTACGTCTGATTCTGGTATATACAAAATTTGGCTGTCAGTGATAGAGGCATTATAACATTATCGTCCAGTATTTTGAAAATATTGCCTTGATGGTGTACTTTTATCATCGTTTTCTGTTAGAAGAGATCATAATCAATTGAGAAAAGGCAGTGTTGAATCAACCAGTTGCTTTATTATTGAGTTTTCGGGTGTTTTTTGGAAGCCATTTTTTTTTGTACAGTTAAGTCAATGGGAAGCTATTTCCTGCAGACTCAGTAGGATTTATAAGGTTAGTGAACTAACTATATAGGCCAGGTTTGCAGGTGCAACAAGGATAAAATTACAGTAATTTTTTCAGGGCTGCCCCCTTTTTGGACTGCAACCACTTATAGGGCCCTCCTTTTTGCATCGCAGGCCTTCCCATTAGTGTTCGTGAAGGGTTCCTAAAAGTATCTCCAAGTTGCTCTGTGTCTTTACTCTAAATGGGTTTTTTGACCATAAATGGTACCCCTGTGCATTAAGTTTTACCAAAACCTGAAATACGGTATTGATACATTTATGCAGGGCATTTATGTTTATTGTGAGATGTTTTCTGCATATGTTATAGCACTTAATTTATGTTATTCCTCATGTATAAAGTACCACATATTAGACCCTATATTAAATTTGCAAATCACTCTTCAAATATTTTTAGGCCACAATCTTTTTAATTTGTTTAGTGCTAATTGGCAATGGTTTTAAACCAAATGACTGACAAAGACAAAACCACAACAGGAAACAATAGTATACCAATACAACCTTATCCATGGAGCGCCTGCTGCGTCAAATAGCCAGTAATATCCAAATTTGGTCAATAGAATGAAATCATGAAAAGTGCTGAAATACAAATTATCACACACTTTGAAATTGATAAAACATTAACAATTCATAATGGGAGCAATTTGAATACAGAAACTACATGAAGGCCTACTTTGTCTATGGAATGCCCAAATGCCCCATGCATAGATAGACAGGAATGACTGCACAGTTTAATTTAAGTACATTAGGTCATAAAGTTGAAAACCTTTATAGTCTTTTATTTTATGAAATTGGAACATTTTTTTGTTCTGTGAGTTGTAAGGTGGTATTGACAACTGCAACATAAAAACATTGCATCTTTTCTATTTTCAGTTTGCCGAAAACACAACATTTTGAAGAATGAACATTCCGATAGTCCCTAAATGATGCTGGAACTAGGGTTTCCCAGTCCTTGACTCATTTCACTTTCAAATTAGAATTTGACCACTTGAATTTCCTGATCTTTGTATCAATATTATTCACATTGGACTCAAGGTAACTAGATTGCCATTGATTGTGAATCGATTGTTTCACAAATGGCACTTAAAACAAACATTGTAATTGAAAAATGAAAAGAATATGTTTCTTTGAGGTTATATTTTTGACAAGTACATTGTCAAACAACTAAAAGCTTTCACAAAACCTACACAACATATTTAAAATAATCATTAAAAGTTGTGACTTCAAACACTCTTGCCAGTCAAAAAATGTGTTGTTTTAATACATTGTTTGCCCTCTTTTGATTTTTGATAAATCTGGACACTTACTTTTTAAGATGACCAGACTTATCATAATATTTTGCTATTTTAAGGTGTTTGGTCCACACGCCGTTCACGCGTACCAGTACGCGCCACTTTCCGAGTTGGTAAGTCCCGCACTACGCATGCGCATATTCTCTTAGTAGTGTTTTGAAGCTAAAAATGGCCATATTTATGTATTTTTCTGGAAAATTAGGTCCGTGACCCCCAATTTTTATTTTTTTATTTGAAAGAACATACTTGTGTGCAACTTTTATAAAAAAAAATTAACAAAATTACTCGAGCAGATTTTTTGAATCAACACTAAATAATTTCACTTTTGCCACATTTCCCATAGACCCCTGTACTAATTTGTCCCCAAAAACCTCAAAAAATGGTGTTTTTAAACAGACTCTCATGCAAAAACGAGTCCCGTACCCCCCAATTTTTATTTTAAAAATCGGTTCTACATCGATAAAATATCATTCATGCCGATTTATACAAAAATTGCTCGAGCGGATCTCCCATGGACCAAACACCTTAAGCAACCTAGGTGATTGACAACATTCATAGACATATTACCCCTAAATGATGCAAAAATTCCATAACGTCTGGATAAAAGTTTGATGCTGAACTTGTCCAACAACGCAAAGTTTAAAAAAAAACATTTGCTATGGTGTCTTTAAATTTCTTTTTTAATTCCATTTCTTTTAATATGTTTACGGTATAATACGGACTATATCATCATGTTATTCAGTGTTTGACAGTACTGTTTCGTAACGACCAAAGATCCTCACTCATCAGAAACGCATTGCAGAATGAACTCACAAAAATGTTCTCAACCTTAATAAATAAAAGTTATACAATTTACAATTACATATACAGCTAATTATCAAAATGAGGGGGATACTCTAAATATATCAAGTTCCATCACTTGGGGTCGAGCACTTTACAATTTGAATAGTTTCGACTGAACTTTGGGGTCGAGCACTTTACAATTTGAATAGTTTCGACTGAACTTTTTAACAATTTTTTTTAATATTCAGAAAGGGGCTAAATGACAAAACAACCTAAAGATGCAGTTTGTAGCTTCTGTTAGTTATCAGTTTTCATTATTTTCAATATTTTCATTTTATATTTTGGAACCTTTGTACTGCAAATTATTAAATGCCTCTAGCCATTTAATCTGGCTTGCACAGGTCAGAAATAATACAAAACTCACACAAAACAATCTACTTTTAATCAAAATCAGAATCTGACTTAGCTGTAGATTAAGATATTTCCAAAAAAAATAAACAAATTAAAGTAATCGGAGATGTCTTGAAAATTACAAAGTAAATTATAAAGCAAATTTTAAAATTTCATTATTTATTTACACTATTGTTTATTGATTTAATTCGTGAACGCGTCAAAGTTAGTGATCACGCAGGTCTCTCCCACGTGAGCGTACATTTTCAAGATGAAAAAGGTCTACGTCTATGCTCACGACTTTGAGTACGCATTCACGAATTACTGCCACAAACAATAAATTTTATTTTACAAATAATCTTGTATTTCATTGTATAACTATACCCAATGTAACATCTATCTCTGTTGATTTTTCAAACTGGAATCATGCATTAAGGTTATGGGTAATATTTCGAAATCACTGTCAAAATGTACACTAAAATTCGCCTCCGAACGCAAAATCCGGTGCAAAATTCGTCAACCTAATTGAACTTACCCGACTAAAATTGCCTTTTTCTCAAAAGGCCTTACAATCTTTGCAATTTTAATTAGATTTAAATGCAATAGAAATGCTCGATCATCCATTAATATGTAGAAAAGTACCAAAAACTTACGCTAAATTTATGGCCTTCCGATTTTCTCTATGTTTATGCTCAAAATTGGTAGACCTGGTATTAAAATATGAATATTAATTTGTGACGTCATACCTGGGACTTGCATTCGTCATCGGAATTTCGCGATTTTTGTGCAAAATTTTGGGAAAAAAAACTTTCTGAAAAAAAAAGTTATACGGTCGCAGCTTGAGAATCGGTCGGTCGGACGAGGACAAGCAAACATTTTTTTTTTTTGGCCTTATTTTACATACAATTCTAAATAAACATTTAAAACTTGTTAACACCCAAATCCAAAAAAAAATACATTTTAAAGAAAGCGATTTTCTACCACTTGTTTTGAACAGAACACTTGAATACATTAGTAGTGTCAATTAGCAAGCTCAACAAAGAAAAGCAAGACATTCAAATCCACGGTTGATTTCTCACATTTGTTCAAAGAACAGTACCTGTCTGTTGTCTTAAGATTTAATTGCATGGCTTCATGAAAGGGATTAGAGTGCTCTATTCGGCTTCCAGCTTTCCATTTTCTTGTTCAAACTTCAAAGTTTGCTTTGAAAAGCTAAGTAAATTCTAGCCACCAGCTAGCGAGATCCTTACTGAATTTTGAATGTGATATTTTAAGTCGGCTTTCAAGAGAGTGTAATCATCAATTTGAGTGTGAAGATCAGGATTTGTTATTGACATTATACACTAGAGCAATTATTAATTCAAATTTTCCCTTACACCTACTCCGAAGTTTCATTCATTTCACCCACCTTCATTGAGGATGGAATTCTATTGAATATTAATTTATAAATGAAAAGGGCATTTATGAATTAGATATGTATTAAAGATCCAAACTGTTTTAAATCAAATTCTGCATAAAATATTTACATAGCATGTAACAAGTTGACCTAATATGATGGCAGATTTATCAATAAATGAAACTGAGGCCTTGCTAGTTACTATCATCTATATCAATAATTAAAACTTGGAAAGGTCGAACATTACAACACCTGCAATATAGCAAGCTTTCACATGGACAAGTTCTCCGTATTACAGAAAAATGGAAAAATTCACAGAATTTACAAAAAAATGGAAATTCACGGGAATTTTTTTTTTCCTGACCAAAAAAAAAATGATGAAAAAATAATGAGAATGTTTAATCATGTTAAAAAACACAATCATTATTTTCAAATGACTAGAAGGACATTGTTTGTTATAAGCCGGCTATATTTCTAGACTTCAGTAAGAAATTGCATAGTGGAAAATCATGGAGTTCGGTATTTACAACCGCCCACTGAAAAGCACAACATTTGGTGTTAAAAATACTGGAAAACTTGCCACCTTACACTAGTATGTCATGGAGAAACAAGTACGATCGGAAACGTCTCAGTAGCTGCAGGACTTTCCCTCCCCTACATTATGTTTTCAAACGACCTTTGACCCCAGGGGAAAGGTCTGACGATGGGGTCACAAATAACACTTTTGATCGCTGGTCCAAGACAAACAATTTGACACCTCAACCTTTGAAATTGGACAAAGTAGAACATTTGACCTTTCTTTTGACCTTTGACCCCAGGAAAATATCAGACAATGGGATTCCCAGTGACAAACAATTTGACACCTTAACCTTTGGAATAGGACAAAGGACGGACGGACGGACAGAGAGACATAGTGACTTATAGAGCTGCTTCCTGCAGCTAAAAAGAAGGGAAAAGGGAAAAAGGAAGACTACAAATGTATAAACATTTTTTTTGTAGACTGTGTTGTTTTCAGTCTGACTACTGTTATGCTCTTTCAAGCTTGTCAAAATCAAAAAGTTTTTGACGTTTATATTGATATCTGCTCAGTAATGATATTGAAAGCTGAACAAGCTATTATAAAGTTGCTCTACTTCTTACGATCATGTACTATATAGTACCAGTTGGTGTATGTCCTCAAGGGACTCTGTCCTTCACAGAAATATCTTGACACAAACTTATAAAGATATCTCATCATCTTATCATGTCTAATGGCAAATTGCTCCAAGAATAATATTCGCAAATTGTTCATGATGTTGACGACTTAAATTTCCCTAGTTAGTCTCTCGTCATTCCAAGCACATCTATTGCTCCCATAAGACCATTTATTACTTCTTTTTGCTAAGGATACTTATATTCCACTGTGACTCAAGTGTTTTGATCGACCAAAATCTTATATCATTTAATATATTCAAAGTCAGTTTAACAAATTTAAAGTTCTTCGCCTTCGATAGAATTTTAATTGAGAAATTTGATGCAGTTCCTTACAGGTTGTGTGGGAATGAGTCCCCAGGGCATTAATCTGGTTCTCACTTTGAATTCTCTTCTCAAACTTGATGTAACTCTAACAAAATATTAAACATAACATAAAATGAAAAATTAATGAGTCTCCATTCTGCATTTATATCCAAGAAGTCAATTTTTGTTCACTTCCTGAATATTCCAACATTTTCTCATGAGAATATAAAATGAAACATTGAATTTATCTACTTTGATGACATTTCGTTTTGTTTTCAAATCTTTATTTTAGTTTGTCACATCCTGCATGGTTTGATATTTTCACCGGAACAACAATAATCTGACTGCCATGTGAAAAGGAAATGAAAATAGTAATCAGCATCTCATGACAAACAGCAAAACACCAAAATATAGTTTCCAAGTGAAGAATGGGCTCCTCAGAATCAAATAGAACGCTCAGGCGTTCCAATTCGTATCGAGTACATATTAATTCAGTATGGGTTATATACACCTATAATGGAAATTCAGGACTGAAAGGGTTAAAGAAAAACTCAATCACATCATATAAATATTAAAGTATATGATTGGCTGTCTAAAACAAGTTTAAAGCCTCATAAAAAAAAACAAAGTTGTTTCTCGTCCTGCCCTCCTCACTTTTTGGTGCTGCACCACTTTTTTTGTAAAAATGCTAAAAAGGTGTACAAAATCGTTCAAATATCAAGACCCCACTTTCCTTTTTAAAAGATTCTTTTAACTTTTAATATTTTTAATGTTGGAACTGTATCACATCGAGTTAATACATGTAACTCTTGAATATGAAGTGAACATCTACCAAGGGTAAAATTGCTCAGGCTCTGTCCAACATTACAAAACCCACCTCCCTCCTGCCTCACATTTTGAGAACCCTTCTATTTGGACGAGAAACAAATTATTTTTATATATGTGGATTAATTTTTCTGATTTTATTCCTGACAGTGTTATGAGAGATTGGCACAAATTCTAGTTAACTTTTAATAAGCCATTTACACCACCACTTCAAGAGTTTGCTTGGCAGTATTCGTTTCTAGGGTGAATTACGGTCAACTAACTCACTTGGTCACACTAATTCAATCATGCCGTTTAATAAAGATGCTCATTTACACGAATCAGTCTCAGCTTGCACTTGGTGGTACTTGTTAAAAGGGACTAGTCTAGATTCAGAGGTCAAAATATTTATTTTAAGGCAGCTATTTTTTTCAGCAAATAAAAATCTCCCTCTGACTTTCATTCCAGGGGGCTCTTTTGAGCTACTTGGGATATTTTTGCTAAATATATTTAATGTGTTATGAGCATCATTTTGGGCAGTTTAACTTCATCTACTTAAGTTAAGTGGAGCAATTGTTGTGCTTTTGTAATATTTTTTCTGCCCTCTTCCATCTTTGTAAGGGGGCTTTTTTTTATCAAAATAGGGGGTGCTTCGCCCTCCGCCCTCTTGTATTTTGACCCTGTTCTAGATTATATGGAGAACTTTTTTGAAATAAAAACTTTATTTCTTTGTAAAATATTATCAAATTCAATGAAGAGGTAAAATATTCCAAGCAAGCGAATCAGTTATGGCCAAAATGGTTATTTTTCAATAAGAGTAACATTATAGTTCATTTTCAATGGATCTTGTATTAATTAGTGATGTTGTTTTTTCTGTAACTATCCTTTCGTAAATTTTCGCTTTTCTTATGGTGAATAACATTCATTTCATAACATTAAAGCAATACTATAAGATTTTGATCAAAAATTGTTTATAGTAAAAACAACATAAAATGGAGGAATGTGACTATCTAATAGCATTTTCAAGTGTATTTTGTGAAAAAAAATTGTTTTGCCACCAAAAAATGGATAAAAAGCACATGCATGCTTTCCTATACTAATACATGTGGAATTAAATTCGGGATCCCAAATTTAATTCAACAAATGAACATAACAGAAAAAGTAAGCATCTTTAAGCCAAATCGTTTGAAGGGTATTCATAGATCTACCAAAAACAAACCCAATAAACCCAAAAAATCAAAAGACATTGGTGACAGGGGGCGCTTCATTTTTAACACTTTATAGTATTGCTTTAACAAATGTGCCACTTTCAATGCATTTCATTCAAATATTTAGGATTTTTGAGAAACACAGGATAAAAACGAATGTTTTGAGGAGCTACATTTTAATTCATTGGGTTGGAATTTTGTATACCGTACCTGAATGACAATTCATTTTCAGGATTGCATGGATATAATTCTTTGCTGTTGTCAATATTTCCTCTAAAAGTGCATTTTCTTGTACCTGTAAGGACTATTTGATCCTGAATTCAGGGATATTTCCCAAAACAGTTACATCCCTGATAGAACTTGTCCAAATTAGTAGCTATAAGACAATTAACACTTGTATTGCATTCAGCATATTCAGATCGTATGATTTCTATTCAACTTATACCAATACCCACAGAAACACACAACAGGAAAGATGTGTGTAATCAAGAGGAAGTACTAGTGTATGGTGGCATTTCATGAGGTGGGTCAAAAATGAGTTACATGGTCAAAATGGTTAAAAAATCAACTTTGTGATATGATGTTAATATTATTGATCTCTTTCAATTCAAGAAACTTTTTTGCCAAATATCCCTTTTGTTTTGGCAAGATGATCTTATTAATGGTTAATTACTCAATAGACGGCAATGCAAACTGTAATTTTGAAACACGTTTTTCTCAAAATTGCCTGTTTTTACTAAAACAAGTCATAAATTGGAATGATTAATGGTAAACAGTTCATTTTTTCAGGATATGTTCTAAACACTTTGATAGTTACTTTGATGCATTAAACTTGAACCAGAACCCTTAGGGTCTTGGTGTTAATGACCTTCAATTAATTAGAGGGGGCTATACAAGGGGAGAAAAATAGTGATGTTTTAAACCATTCTGTCCAACTTTTATTTGATGCAGCTTGATCCCCTGAACATTTTGACACCAAATTTGTCAAAATCGGACAAAAAATGAGAAGGTACTGCCCAAAAAACTGATTTGAGGGGATGGATGGGTCTGAAGAGGGTCTAAAATGATAAATTTGCCAATTACTGTAATTATATACCAAATTTTTGCCATGTTGGTGACTATTTATATGTATTTGAGGTCACAGAATCTATTTGTATATGTTCCAGCAGTGTCAAACCTTCCGAAATGGTGATTTCCTCAATTTGGCTATCTACCGCATCCTTAGGCACCGCATCCTTAGGCACCACCACCCTTGTACTGTCAAGTTTAAACCATTGTTTCTCCTAAATTATGTAACCCATGAAAACTAAATTAATACCACAAATAGCAGAAAGTGTAAGCTTTCAAATGAGACATTAAACAAGTCCATAGGCCAAGGAATAGTGAATTTACATCAAATTAAGTTCGAGAACTCATGAAAAAATGTAACAACACCACCTTTTTAGCATACCCACCTAATGAAATGCCACCGTATACAACATCCTGAGCAAGATTCAAATTGAAGAAAAAATTGACAAAATCTATAGGTTAAAACTTAAAGGTAAGTGATTTGATATGGTATACATTGTAAATTTTTAACATATGAATAGGCCCACTTCTCCAGATGTCTGACCATCATGTATAAGGCCTATAATTAAAGGAGTTTGTTTAAAATCTACTGTTTCACATTGCTACAGCCAAATTACTATTCATTATCAGCAATTTTGCGACATATTCTACATAATGTAACCCTAACACTTCTTCTCCTCGGAAATTTGAAATTCAAAAATCACAGATTTTCACCTGGATTCGAACCCAGGACCTCTCGCTTCCCAATCCCAATTATCACTATGTCAAGCCAGTGAGCAGGCGCTGCCATGGCAGCGATTTCGTGGTAATAGCTAAGTCTGGTCTATGATGTATTTGGACTTGGGCAAATTTCGTAACTTTGTGGAATGGGATGTATTGTGTGAGATTCAGTGGGGTTAGGGCAAATTTTTTGCCCTTTTCTCAAAAAGTGTAAGATGGATGTCTACAAGCCGTTTTGCAAGTCAGCCCTTCAAAAAGGAATCTGCAGCAAGCGATTAAAAGAATTAAAGAATCATTAATTCATTCTGCAATCCAAATAACAAAAGTTACAGCACCATTTACGGAGTCGTTCAATACATGCACACACTACCCTGTTTATCACATTGGTTAGTGTTTTCCCTAATGAAGGTATCTAAATCCCACCTGATACTCTGGTTCTGCAGTGATAAAAAGGACCATCAACATTCAATGAGCCTCCAGGGGGGGCACACACTTGATTATCACATTGGTTAGTGTTTTCCCTTTAAGGTATCTCAGTCCCACCTGATCCACTGGTTCTGCTAGTTCGATTAATAGAATCCTTGTTTTTTCGGGTGACACAAACCAACATGAGGGATATAACTACCAAGTCCAGTGATCTAGAAAGCCACTTTACTACCTACCCCCGGAGGGGCGATCGGTCTGCTATGCGATCAGTCTGCTATGTATTTATAGAACTCAGGCTTTTTAGTAACTGGTATGATGTGATAGTGGATTATATTATATAGTAACACAGAAAAAATCAAGGTCTTAGAATCGGACTATGGTTCTGCAGTAATAAAAGGACCATCAACATTCATTTACCCTCCAAGGGGAGGGTGTTACACTGTATTGGAATCTTATCTTATTCGGTGGCATTTTCTCCAAGTGAAAAGTAAAAGTGAAGGTTAAACTCAGGCTGGATTGATGCCCTAATATGCAACAATAAACATGTCCAACATTCATGGACAATACTTTGGTTTTTGTTTTCAACTCTAACCTGCCTCTTCTTTAATTAATACTGACAATTTGCAGCATAAAGTGGACCTTTTGAGCAAATTTTGTCAATTTAGGGGGTGGAAGGACAGACTGACCTTTATTCATTTTTTTTTCGCGTACTAGCGGACTTTATTTCATTTTCGGAATAGCTAACCTTTTTTCAATTTCGGACTAGCGAACCCTATTTTCGGATTGATGGACCTTTTTCCAAATTAAATTCGGACTAGCGAACCCTCGAGTATAGGAAAAACGCTTTTGGACTGGAAAACCGTTATTATAATATTTGAAGGAACAAATCTTATTTTGCATGTTATAAATTAATTATAAATGTCATCAAAGATCCAGAGGAGGGTGGTCGTGGCAACTATTGCATGGTTGCCGTTCTTATCGTATACGATCCCCGGTTGCGTCGATGTGACTCATGTCCTATACCGCCTCTATAAGAAACATCGTGAGAAAATACAATTTCCGGGATCGTGTGGGATTGCCGCTAAAATTATATTGCTAATCGGTAAAAAATATGATAACATATATAAAAAGTGGGGTTCACGCGTGAACCCCAGCGGATTTAGGATAACATAATTATGCTAATTACGATAAGAACACTTTTGTAGTTTTTTTGAGGAGAGGTAAAAATATGATCTTCGTAATTATTTTCTTCAATGCGTGAGTCACGTGACCCAATAGAAATACACGTAGATCGTTCCCTAAATTTGCGTTTTGGAAATCCGTCATCCCTAAATCTAGGATCTTCTATAAATCGTGTCCGCCGCCGCCTGCAAAGATCCTTGATGTCATGTATGGACCGATAATTGCCATCTGCCATGATGCAGGCAGGCTTTTGTCCTTGCCAGGTTCATTAAGGTCTCCTCATTAACTGGTCAGGGACATCTATTAATCCACAATGTGTCAGGATTTCCAATCCCCACTCCTACCCATTGTAACACTAACAAGATTTTATGGGACCTAATTGACTGATGAATGAGGAGATTTTGACATTTTATTTATGTGATAAATTTGACTGGATCAAATGGAAACAAAAACAGATGTTTTTAACCTTATGCTTTACTCAGTCATGAGAATGGCCTTTCATGAAAAAAACTGAAAGTGGAGAGAAAAACTGAAAAAGTGTTTAAAATTAGGCAAAAATGCTCCAAAATAGGCTGAAAATAAATAAAAACACATGTATAAATTTTGGCAAAAAAAAAATGAATTCCTTTTAAAAACTGAAAATTCTCATGCCTGTTTACTGCAGCTTGAGCAATGTGTGATTATACTCTGGGCATAGCCTTTACAAGGATGCAGTATACATTTGAATTCAAGTCAAATTATGAATTTGATAAAATATAGTCCATCACCAGGGTTTGAAAAAATGTAAATGGGGCATTTGACAAAATTTCAAAATTTTACAATTTGTGGATGATTTACACTTCATATGTTAGAAAATAACATCAGGAAAATTTTTATCAAAACCTTCAGAAAAGTCAAAAATTTGAACTTTTATTTTGTTTGTTGATCTTTGGTATGAGGCTTAGTCCGATCATAGGACCTTGATATTTTCCGTGTTACTATCCACAATATTAATCCACTATCACATCATATACCACTTCCTAAAAGCCCAAGTTCTACATAACCGACTGGTCGCCCCATCAGGAAAAACGTTTCTTTCCGGGAGGGGACAGGGGTTATTCGGCTATGCGATCAGTCATCTATGCAGATAGTGGATTTATTTTATAGATAGAAACACGGAAAACAAGGTCCTAGGATCAGACCCCGGGTGATCGGACTATGAGGCTATTCTCTAAATGTACATTGTTGATTTCCTAACTCTCCACCACATCAAAATCTCCCAACTCATCTACCCCACAAAAAAAAATGGGAAAACCTTAAAAGTGAAAGTGGAGAATGAAATATTGGTAAAGGAACAAATGAATAGTATAATATAATTAAATTTGTTTCAATTAGGCGACTTTAAAAAAAACTGTTTTACGGGCCCGACCGATCCTAAATTTTTTTCTTAGTTTTGAAAAAACAAAATCTTGTAAAATCAACCATTTTTTGTTAGAAAATGTCTTTGTAAAAAATTGTCATTATTTCTCCCATTTTTTATTTTTTTTTTATTTTTGGGTCATTTTGGGTTGGGGTTTTTTAGAAAAAAAATTTTCCCGACCGACCCTACTTTAAAGGTCCGCCCGCCCCCTGTTTTTTTTTCGCCTTAATATAGACATTTTGTAAAAATCTTAGAACAGTATAAAGGTAATAATATTATTTAAAAAATATAAAAAAGAAAAAAAGATCCAATTTCTTAGTACTTACTATTCATCTATGAGAGCTTTGTGCTGTAGTATAGAATATCCAAAAAGTCCATCAGAATAATCCTCACCTGCCTGTTCCATAGTTGGATGTTGGTAGAAAACTGGTCTGGTTGTGTCAATATTACATCCATGAATTGATAAAACTAAAGTGCTTAAAAATAGTGTCCATGATAGCACACATCTATTTGATGCCATAACTGATGATATTACAAACGTTCTGTGTTGACGAGATCCTGAATATGAGTGTGCTAATTTACTCATTGCTAACTTTTGGCTGTAGTGACATACCATAGTTATGACAGTTTGTAGTACTTCACGTGTACGCTATGTGGTGATTTATCACAAATAAACACATGCGTCCCCTGCGGCAACTCAGTCAAAATAGACCACTCTAACGATATACTGGGTCAACGTGAAAACTAACACCGGCGAGTGGTTTCTCTTCACTATAGTGTAGTCGTAATAATTTAAGCTTAACCTGTGCAGTGTATCAAAATTGAATCGTGTTCAAATAAAATAAGATCAAATTTTACTCAGACAGACTTTCAATATTTGTGCTGAGCTGTATATTCCCGATTTATTCCTCCGTTTAATATACCAGTCCACACAACTTTTGGTATCAGCTGGTGGTAGTTGTCAAAACTTCATAAAACTTTACCCGTGGTGTATGATCACTCGTCCACAATGTTTTTGGATCCAATCACGGTTATTTTTGTCAAATTACATGCATGGTGGTTTCAGTCATGATCAAAGTTCACGCCCACATCAACTGGAATAAGTTTATTTCCGGGATTTACTCAATCTCAATTCATGTCAAGTACTTCACCGTTAATGGGCTAGGTAGTGGTTGTTTTCTACCCGGCTGAAACATCTCATGAATAATTCAATTTTATGACGTTTTTCACTTTTCACTGGCTTTCGACTCGCGTGATGCTCCATGATGCTCACTGCTCGATCGTGTGCATGGTTTATGCCACTGGTTTAAACTTTATGCCTAGCCTCTGCTGCCTCTCTGGCTCTACATCATACATGCACAGTTTCATGGGCTTTGGTTATATGAATGGTTTGAGTCGCTGTTACCATGGTTATCAGCTGTTATCTGTGGCTAAGAAATTTAAATAGACCCTATCCGCGGGGACCATGTAGATTAAAATTTTAATAAACAGTATTTCAAGTAGCTAGGCCTAAACTCTAAAAAGCTCCTATCGTCAAACCTAATTGCCTTAATTTTTCAGGTAATTTTCAAACAAAAACACAAAAGTAAAAAAATTTAGAGTAAAGCACGTAAATCCTGTATTTCAATGAAGGAAGCTAAAACTGTACAGGGGGTATACACCTATTCTCGCGCATGTGTAGGCCTACAGGTTACATCAAATTATATCTGAGCACAGATTCTGTGATCTGAGTGGCCATGCCGCTATCGCGCACCATCGCGTAAGCCATGCATCAAAGATCTTCTTTGCATGCATCGACCACCATCAAAACCATGTTGAGTACCCATTTCAAGGATACCTAACTTTTCCACTGGCCTCAGCAGATTTATTTATAGAAGTGATTGCCTAACTTTTCCACTTTGCTCCATGAAACGAAAGGTGACGTATAAAACATTTGTACGCCACAAGATCGCGATGAAATAGGCTTACGTCATTAAACTAAATTATTCATGAGATGTTTCAGCCGGGTAGAAAACAACCACTACCAATGGGCTAACGGTGTAATCACTTTGTCAATTTTCCGATCGACAAGAGTTGTTGCATGACGTTAGTGGTGCTATGACCTTGCCGCTATTGTGTGATCACAATGGAATCAATTTGAAGTGTGGGCACGATTGCGGTGTTGACAAATGAGTGCGCTATACCAATTCCGATTTCATGCAACTCGGATAAGAAAAACAAAATGCTGCACAAATCAGCAATTTATAAAATAAATATATCGGTTTTGAGCACAGGTGTTCCAAGAATATCTTTCTGGTATGTCCTACTAAATACTACCCGTAGGCCTACTAGTCTTTTTTGTGACAAGGCCTCTGCTGAAAGCTTTTTAATTTAGGCCTATACAGTCCAACAAGAGAGGTGCTAATTAAATGTTAATTAACACCTCTTTGGTATGACATGATATATTCATCTCCTCCTATATTTCATCTGCTATCTACTGATAGCATGATACATTTCTGATCTACTGATAGTATTTCATTTGCTATCTACTGCTGATAGCATATATTTCATCTATCTATTGCTGATAGCATGACACATTTCATCTGCTATCTAGTGCTGATAGCATATATTTCATCTATCTATTGCTGATAGCATGATACATTTCATCTTCTATCTACTGATGGCATGATACATTTCATTTGCTATCTACTGCTAATAGCATGATACATTTCATCTGCTATCTAGTGCTGATATAATAATAATAATAATATATTTCATCTATCTATTGCTGATGGCATGATAAATGTCATCTGCGCTGATTGCTTGATACATTTCATCTGCTATATACTGCTATCAGCTAATATCATGATATATTTCATCTGCTATATACTGCTATCAGCTAATATCATGATATATTTCATTTGCTATCTACTGATGATAGCATGATACATTTCATCTGCTATCCCCTGCTGATAGCATGATACATTTCATCTGCTATCTACTGCTGATAGCATATATTTAATTTGCTATCTACTGCTGATAGCATGACACATTTCATCTGCTTTCTACTGCTGATAGCATGACACCTTTCATCTGCTATCTACTGCTGATAGCATGACACATTTCATCTGCTATCTACTGCTGATTCATTAGCATAAATTTCATTTGCTATATGCTGCTGACTCAGTAATATGATGCATTAATCTGCTGTGATACATTCCATCTGCTATCTACTGCAGATAGTTTATCTGCTATTTCTGCTGATAGAACATCTATTGGTGATTGTATCTACTACCTACTGCTGACATATGAAAGTTTTAATTTGAACAAATATACTAGAACTTCCAACTTAACCCATTCATACTTCTCCATTCATCAAAAGAAATACTATACCAATTTATGTTTTCTACTCAAATGTGGCGGTCCAATCCAAAGGAACCGTAAATGCAGCAAACTTCATTTAACGATATAGGTGAAAATATGTGTTAAGGTCGTAATTTGCTAAAACTGATTTTTTTTTTGACAGATTCACAAAATTGTGCTTACTTCAAAACACTAGCAAAGATTAATTTCAAACAATGATCCAAATTAATATATCCGTTTATTTTGAGAACAATCAACAGAAAATACAGGACTTACTGATCTTTGGACACGTTTATCTCATACATTTTACTCCCTGACCAGATCCCTTGACAGACCTTAACTTATGTAAATCGTGTTTAGTTCATTAAGGTGCCATTTTAATTCATATAGCATGGTCTTTGCAAATATTTAAAAAAGTGAAAATGACAAAAGTCAGCATTTACAGCTGGTTTGGGATGGACAGTCACAAATGACATATGTGCTACAAGATAGCATTGACAACATCAGTATACTTACAATTCCCCTGTGTCAGCTTTGTGCTGTAGTATTGAATATCCAAAGAGCCCGTCTGAATAATCCTCTTGTCCGACATCCATAGATGGGGCTTGGTAGAAAATTGGTCTGGTTGTGTCTATGTTACATCCATGAATTAACCAAACTAGGGTGCTAAAAAATAGTGTCCACACCACACATCTGTTTGATGCCATAACTGGTGATATTAAAATAATTCCCAATTGATGAAATCCCCAGTATTTTGTGTGCTAATTTACTAACTTTTGCTGTGGTGGTATTCCATATACATGTAGTTCTGATAGTTGTGGTACTTCCCTGTGATTTGTACCAAATAAAATCCCTTGCTGCAACTAGTCTAGTCGAATTATTGTGTTATGAAATATTTTAATCAATCCTGATCCCAAACAAGTTCGATCATGCATGACGATGATCATGGTGCTATGACCTTGATGCTATTGTGTTATCATAATGGAAAAAATTCAAAGTGGGCCAGTATGACAGTTGAGTGTGCTGTAATCACTTTTATTTCATTCCACTGTAAAGGGATATAATTTGGCTTTGAAAGTTTCAGTGGTAAATACAATTTTAGCAAGGGATTAAATTTAGCTAATTTGCAGTCTACCGAAATTAGCAAAATTAAATCCCTAGCGAAAATGAGTCCCTTTACAGTAGCTGTATATTTCATCTGATATCTGCCGTTATAAAATAACATGAAACATTAATCTGCTATCTTCTGTTGACAACATTGTGTAGCAATGTATGTGATTACCATAACCAGAGATCACAACCATTCTTATTTAAGGCATAGCAAGCACTGATAACATTTCTGGATGAGATCGATTCTCATACCTATTTACATGGGTGCAGCCTGGGGAAAAGCTGAGGTTGGTCAACTCATACAGCTTTTCACACCTGTAATTTGTAGTAAAATATCATTATTTTTAAAGTTATTATTCTCAAGATCTTGTGTAGTAAAGTTATTTTGAAAGTTGGGGTTTATCTCCATACATATCACATATGTGATATGTTACATCAAAAGGTACATCTTAGGTCCTCCAAAAATAAAAATTGAGTTTTTGGTAAGACTTGACAGCTTGCTTAATCAGTTTTAAAATGATACATTTGGTTACCATGCTATGACAAAACAAAGAATAACAACATTGACAGATTTAAAAACAAGAAAAATGCGTTTGAAAATTATGATAATTTTTAACTGAAGGTATTGCTGGTTTTCAAAAGAAACATTTCAAAACTCCATAGCTATCGTACTTTTACTTGCCCAATTGACAACAAATTTGGCACATATGTTTTTAAGACTATAGCAAAGTTTGCGATACCAAGTTTGTCGTGCAAATTGGTCATATTTGGTATTCAAGTGACAGTCCCATGGACATTTTTTCATCAAAAACTGGATCAGATTTGGTCACAAACAACTCATTTTTTACATTTAGAGTGTATATTAAAGAAAACAAGTTCATTCATTGAAAACCATAGATTTAAAGGGGAGATACCAGGCTTTGTATACCAGCCCGTGTAATGGCGTCGTCAGCCATGGAGCTCAAATTGGGGGTATTCGGGTCCACTCGGTTCCCGGCAAAATCAACTCCGAGAGCTGAGACTTGGTTACGCGTAGAGACAACCTGCGCAAATAATAATTTACGCGAATGATACGCCAACCTGCACGCAAAGCGTGTGTGCGTGTTTCAATATTCGCGCATTATGACACGGTGCTATGCCTCATCGGCAAGCTGTCGGTCAAACCCGAATACCCCCAATTTTGTCTCCATGCCGGATAAAAATGGCGGACATGTCTGGTATCTCCGCTTTAAATCTATGTTGAAAACAGATACGTCAAGGACCTCATTTTTTACAATATCTAGAAATCAACCTTCCGACCAACATCACTCACTTTCAAATTCAGATGGCCGCAGCTTAGCTTTGCCAACAAGTTGTACCTTTTGATGTAACATGTCACATATCTTTAACCAGCATGATTAATCAGTATAATAATTTATTCACAGATAATTGAAAGGCTGGGCCAGGCTTGCTGAAGAATCCCAAAATCAGGATGCACCCAGTACTGGATGCACCATGGCAAATAGTTGGCCCTTGCTTTGAACATCTATGGTTATTAAATCACCAGAAAATTTTACAAGCACATCAGGACTTCAACATTAGGAATATCAAAATTCTATACTTCATTTTCATTTCATAAAATAATCATTTATTTTCACAAGATTAAAATACACATCAATAAATATTAACATTTCTTTTAGAGATGTATACTTTACACACAAAAAATCTTTTATTCAAGAGGATAAAGTAAGATGACCTGAATGTAAACAGGTTAAAATCAGAACTATCAGCCAAATTCTGAACCCAAGGACTAGGTAGAACTTCTTAAAATCATAACAGCACTATTATACTAAATGGATTTGAGTGTGATATGTCGAAAGGCAAGTACAATATTACAGTATTGTTATGACAAGAACATACACTCCCACTCGAAAGTATTTCTGCATAATTAATATGTAACTTGTCAATTTTTCATTACCTCATTATTACCTTGTAACCGGATAGAATATTTTCAGGTTGCAAATTTTAAAACAAAGGCGAAGAAATGTATATAAACTCAATCTTTTTTGTGCAGACAAAAGTAGTAATATGCATTACACACCATATTTTTCAAATGCAATGAATACAATTCCTGATTAGTTAGTTCGATAATTATACAATATATAAACACTGTCAAAAAATGATGAAAATTGGATAAACACCTTTTGAGATATGGCTAAATAAAGTTTTTGTGCGGAAATACTTTCGAGCGGGAGTGTAACAGGAGCAATATATACTTTTATCAAACAGACACAAAAATGTATTCAACATTATTTAGACGTTTTATCTGGTATCTGGAGGAGTTAACAATTTTATTTATGATGCCCTTACAGTACTTGCTTATGTGTGGTGGTGGTTGATGAGGGCCAATGTTAAATCAGATTTAGTTAAACATTCCATACCCAGTAATTTACAAACCCTCATCCAGTATTCTGACACAATTTCTTATCTGCCATAATAAATAAAATTTAAGGGATCAGTTAATAAACTACTTTTCTGAAGCACTGAAGTAGGAAAGTGGTGCTCTGCTTTCCTCAAGGTATAAAGCGCCAGATAGACTTCGTCATTTTTACCAATTGTAAAATCCAGGCAACTGAATGCATATTGACCTCGAGTTCCCAGACAATATTATCGGTCGGAATAATCCGCTAAAACTCCAATTAGAATGATCAAAAATCAAGACAGTGACAAACATTCTAAATGAAAATGCATCTCATTGGAGAAATATGAAGCAGTAAGCAAATCTTTTCTTCAGAATAAAAGCCAGAGAACCTGTCAATGACCGATTTCAGATTATATTGAAAAGACCAAGGTAATTATGGTATTGTTTGAAAACAATGATTACCAAAGAAAGTAATGTGCTATGAATTATCAAAATGCTACAGATGAGTAATCATTGCAAAATGTGCCGTGATGTGAAAAATATTTCACCATCATGAACATTTTGATAAATGGTCAAACATATTACTCCATGGCAAAAATTTTACACCATGAGAAAAACTTAAAATGAAATTTTCATTCCGAATGAAAATTTAACACAGTGGTGAAAATGTAAAACCATGAGAAAAATTCTGGATGAAAATGACTACAAAAATGATGAAGTGTATCTAGACCTTAAGGTTGTCTAGTTTATATATGACATTACATTGTATGTCTGGCATTGATGTCATAGTCCCCGTAGGCTAGTGATTCAGCTGCATTGACTACACATTGTGTAGGAATGTCTCATAACCAAAAGCATGAATCAGTCCAACTCAAATAACACAAAACAGATTTCAACTGATATATATGGAGTTACGGAACATTATTACATTTCTTTGAAATAAGTTTACTCCACAAAACCAGATATTTTGTGATCTAGATTGAGTTACAGTAAACTTGAATGAATTTCACTCATTTTCAACTGATCTTTAAATTTTGATTGACTGCATCATCAATGGCTGAAAGCCATACCTCAAGGAAAGCAGATACCACTTGAAAATATTTTCATACTTAAAGGTACATTGGAAAAAAAATTCTTTACAGATGACTTCCACTTGCTGTGTAATAACAGTCAGGTCACATATGTGGTGGAAAATGTGGTACTTGAAATAATAATTTATATGACATTTTAAACTAAAAACTTGTAAATTTTTGTTTACAAAATGTTTCTTTAGCATTTGAAAATGCAGAATGAAAAGAGGTTATTTTGAAAATCACTTGATGACAACATTTACTATTTCTTAGTCAAAAAACCATATATTTATGTGGTTTTAATCTGACAAAATTTCCACTAACAGTCTCCATGATGCAAAAATCTCAAAATATTGAGATATATCCATTCAACTCAGAGTCATGTAAACCACTAATGCAGCAAACTGCATTTTGTGCTACAGGCAAAAATATGTGAAAAGGACAAAAAAAAATTGCAAAATAATATTTATTTATTTATTATTTATTTGCATATTCATAAAATTTAACCTTTCCTTAAAACACCTGCAAAGCTTAATTGCAACAAAATTATTGGAAATATGGAATATATCAATAATGTTCTGAGGACCACAAACAGAAAAGATACGGTTTACTGATCATTAAACGTGTTTATCTGTTTTACTTTTTACTCAAAAACAACATTTGATTAGTCCGTCTAGAAGGACCACGAGCAGCGAGCGAAGCGAGCTTCCTCAAAGCTTGCTTCGCGTGGTCCTTCTAAACAGACTACATTTGATCGACCATAACTTGACTTCAAGAAGTCGAGTGAAGTTCATCGAGTTCAATAATCCTCATAACATGGGCTTTACAAATGTTTGAAAAAGTTAAAATGACAAAAGGCTGCATTTACGGCTGATTTGAGATGAAAAATTTGGAGAAAAGTTGGGGCTGGAACTTGGGTAAGGATGATAATCTTGTTCAATACCCCTTTCAAATATCCCAATTATTGTTTAAATAATTGTTTTCAAATATCCCAATTATTGTTTAAATAATTGTTTCTTTGTTTTTAAATACTATGAGTATGGGTATATTATATTGATAGACTTGTCTCTAGAAACTACTGGGTGTTTCAAAAAGAACAGCCCTAATTGGCTACCATATTAATTCTGCAAGCCTTCGGGAAGGCAGATTTTGCGAGGAGACAAAATTCACCAAATTATATCCCTCAAGAAATTTACATTCAACATTGAAACTAACAGTAAATTTTCTGGATTTGCAAATTCAAATCCCTCGCAAAGTCCTGCTTATTCTAAATTCGTTTTATCTGCCCAAATTTGCACTGTATTTTGGCAAAATTATCTTAAGTTTTGAGAAGAAATGTCAATATGTATCATTTGGTGCAAATTTTAGAAAATTTTGAAAAATTAACCCATCAAAATACAACATTTTCTAAAAAAAAGGACCAATTGAAATACCAGAGAGCCTGATTTTGGGGAAGGGGAACCAGTACTCGCCGCCATTTTGATTTCACCACCGTGTAAATCCTATGGAGCGGCAGCCATCTTGGATTGTCGCTCATGGAGGGAAAATAGGCATGATCAGTTTACATAAAATCTTGTGCTTTGATAACATCTGGCATTATGCTGCTTTCATACTTATTGTCGCGTTGCAGCTTTGTAGCTCTGTCGCTTGGTTTGTTTCACCCATTTGTAAATTTGCAGTTTTGTCTCTTCGCAGCTTTGTCGCTTCATGTTACTTCGAAAGAAGAATTAATTTCAACTTGAAAAATCTTGTCATGCGACAAAATTTTGCCGATATCTATATAGCAATATTCTTATAACACAATTTGAGGTTTACAAAGATCTACTGATGTCCAAAAATTCTTGAGAACAATATTTGTGCATGAAATGTATATATCGTTTAGAATGTATTAATCAGCATCACAAGTACAACATATACATGATGACCTCGCATATGGATGGTCTGCACAAATTTTTTCAAAAATATATAAATACGGGTGATTTATAGTGCTACCAACCCGATGTCATCAATTTAATGATATCTGCATAAACATATGTTCACAAAAGCATACTTGATATTTTGAAAAATTGCACCTTTTGTTTATTCATGTATATAGTTTATCAAATAACTCCCACAAATCAGTGAAGATGATCTCATAATCCAGTAGTATATGATGGATTAAAATAAATGAAATACTGACACTTACATGAAAATCATTAATAATAGTACCGTAATACAAATCATTTATAGTGCCTTATACAAAGAATTAAAACAAAGTGGTGCTGTCTATCATTACACAGTCCATGTGCACAGTCATAGGGAAACTATAAGGCCCTATATCCATAGTCTATTCCCTTGTGGAGTGTACCTTTGTTCTGTTTTCCATTGTTTCCAATTGTAACGCACCACACAGAAAATGAACCTTGGTTATGCTTGGTGATCAAATCAGTGGTCTTGTGTACGGCAGATGTTACCTACTTGTGTACGGCAGATGTTACCTATGACCTTCAGCACAGAGAATGAACATGTTCATTCTTGGTGCTGGCTGGTCACAGGAAACATCTGCCGTACACATGGTCACTGATATGATCACTAAGCAGAACGAAATTTATAGAATGTGTGGCGTGTTACAATTGAAAACAATGGAAGGGCACACTCCACATGGGAATAGCCTATGGATACGGGCCTAACACTCTCTTCATTTTAACTGGTTATCAAGTGCAAGCACATGCCTATCTGTGCTTAGATCTTGTGCCATCTCCTAAAAAGAAAATATTACAAAAACTGCGAATAAAATTTGATTCTGCCACACATTTCGTAACACTTCAATGCAGCTATGTGCCACACATATTCTATCAGTCAGCAAATACGTATCACTGGGATTATAAGTAAAAATAATTCAAATATTATACGAGGCAAACCAAAAAAATGACTTGTGACTTCAGCTTTGACAACTTTAACAAATGTCTTGATCCCACGTGACATGATCCACTACTTTTCCCGCTAGTAAAATACTATAACTCAATACCATCAAAACATTGAGTCATTAAGCAGTTTATTCCCGGGTCTATTTCTCCTAAATACCTCACTGTCTTTCCATTGTTGACCCATTGAAGTGATACCCTTTAATTTGCTGAATTGCTGAGATGCCCTTCCAATACCCCTGCCTAATCAATGGCAATTTGAGATATGTCTCTCCGAAACTGCAAAAGTCCTTCCCCAACCCCTGGCTTTTTAGACTGCCTATAACAATTTGATGAGAAAAGAAATCAGACTAAACATTTGAGCAAACTATGTTAACAGTATATAACCACCTCAAAATATGTAAGTAGACATTGAGTCTGACCCAATAATTCCAAGAACGAGCCCTCAAAGTCCAACAATATTGACATATGAAACATATGCAGTCTCATCTAAATATTGACTACAAATTTGACATCAAAACGATTGCCATTTTTTACACCAGTCATTTGAAAATTCGATCTCTGTTTTCGTTTTCATATATATATGTCAATATTGTTGGACTTCGCGGGCTTGTAATTGGATTTATGAGGTCAGGCTAAATGTAAACTCATATTTTTGAGGCGCATTATAATTATAATAGGCCTTATTGTATGAAACAGAAATGGAAATCTGTATTATAATAAACATTTTTTGTTCACAGAAATGCAATTTTGTTGCATTTTTATCTGTGCAGATGACTCTCACTTCTGGCAAAGTTGTACCAGGTACTCAGATAATTTTTGGATGTTAGGAACAAGAGCTATTTTTTTCCCTTTAGATTTTAGATTCTTGGCTTGCCCTAACTTATTTCTAAGCTTTAGTCATTAGGCTTAGCCTAAATATAGATGTATGAAGTTGAACCACCTTTCAATAAAATTCTCAGTGTAACTGCAGAGAAATCTCAAAGTTATAATGCCTGAATAGTTTGGAATTGGAAATCCATAATACCTTGTTGCTTCATGGTTTAAATGAAGAAACTAACAGTATGAGTCTACAAATATTATGAGTCCCTATATACTCTTACCCAATATTTTGCACAATATCATTGCTTTATAATACATCTCTTTGGTTAAGGTTCCATGATATATTAGTACAAATCTGAGAGGATAAAACTCAATTTCAATTCACTTTTACTTATTATGAGAATATATCAGTATTGGTACAAAATGTGTCCTGGGTATAATATATAACACATAACAATATTCCAGTCATTTGATTGGGTAAAACAGGATCACATGACACAAAATATTCCCCAACATCTACCATCTGGTCAAAAAGTTCCACAAAAACATTTTGAACTTTTTATGGGGACTTTTTGATAACTTCTGCCAAACTCTTGCTGTCAGAATGAAATTTTCAAATAACTTACAAATTATGAACAGGTGAACGCAATAAATGCGTAGAGTAAACACGAGTATCACCTTGTGTATTATTGAAATCATTAAATTTCCTACAAAACAGATCTGCAGGTTGCATATAATCATAGCATAAGCGACTACTCAATGATAACAAAAATGCACTTTGTGCATCTTGATTGGTAGTTCAACTGAACAATTGTGTGAAAAGGTAAGTCTTTCAATCTACGCGAAGTAACACGCTTGTTTACTCCACACATTTACTGCGTTCAGATTTTCATGATTTATAGGTAATTTAATGACTTCAATATTAACAACTTATCTTTGAACACGATCACAGAGTTTATCAACCAACCTAGATATGTGCAGTGCAGTTTCGTTACCGCTGCATAGTCGCACACGCTTTCAGTGTACGCACCCGGCAGATTTTTTTACAGGAAATTCTATGACTTCAATAATAGTGTAAAGAGATAAGTTGGGGAAAATCAAAATTGCAATGTGAAGCCTCCATAACTATTTGTCAAAGTGAGAGTGCCATTAGAAATTAAAATGTATATCATGAATTCAAAACGAAATTGTAAAACCCTCTCATAGAGAGTAAATTTCACACAAAAATAAGGTCTGTACAACTGCATTGTACTAACCTGATGAAACATATTGAATATGACCTATAAATAAAAATAAACCTATATGTATCTATGACTAGTTGTTATGTCAACTAGTAGTATTGAGTAAAAGATCTTTCCTTGCTATTACCGTCGGTGACCCGTACAGGCTTTCGGCTCGTTTACTAAATGCTTTCACCATTTTCTTGACGACTTCATCAAAGAACATTGTTGCTGCTTGGGCATGAAGAGCAGAGCGAAATTCAAATGATACCTGAAAGTAAGTCAAAAAATATGATGATATATTACTGTATAAGTGGTATTTTTTCGCGCTACATTTATTTTCGCGCTTTTCGCGCAAAATGCAAAAAGCGCGAAAATAATTGTACCTTGGAATTTATGTGTATTTGTTGCAAAGGAAATTCATACTAGCCCAATGTTCACGTGCACTAAAATAAAAACGTGAAAAATGGTCCAAAATTGGCCGTGCGAAAAAAAATACTGAGCGCAAAAATATTGGCGTTTACAGTATTAGTTATGGGTAAAAAGGTAAAGGGAACGGTCTGTATTTACACAGGTCGGAGTGCCCATATCTCTTTCAAAGCGATCGGGTCAGACTCCATTATTTTCTTATAATTTGCTGTGAGTCTGTTACCTTCCCAGCACTGAAGAATGCCGGTAACCATTTGACACCTGGGTGGAGAGGAGCACGTGATAGAAAGTATCTTGACACTACACACACCGCCAATTGGATTTGAACCCACAACGCTCAATGCCTGGTGATTAAGAGTCAGAGACTTATACCGTTAGGCTACGCGTGTGACCGACCCTGCTAGTTACGGGTGAAACAAAGCTATGGCCAGAAAATTATTATGTGCGATTATACAGTGGAACCTCAACAACACAAAATCACTCTTCACAATTCGTGCCTAATGTGAAATAGCACCTGGTCAACATTGCCAAGTTTGATCTTTTCTATTTTCGTCTTTCAATTCAAACAACCTGAAATAGTGTCAATGCACCAAGTCATACCAAAGGGTTTTTAAAGTACATCCAAAAATCCCTTTCAAATTTTACTTTCACAGCTTTAAACCACTCACTCATAACACAGATTTCTGTAGCATTCTACGATAAAATACCTAATACAAATCTTGCAATTGACAACTTATTAGTGACTCTTTAAAAGGTCTTGAAAAGGGGGGGGGGGGGGATAATTCTAGCTTGATATCTATAAAAAAATATCTCTTAAAGTTAAAAATTGTTTATGATTTTTAAAATGTGATGGCTCACCCTGGAAAAGGGGGACTTTGCAAATGAACACTTTTCAAGAAACTGGTGGAAATAGGCAGCAAAAAATAAAGAAAATAATAAGAATTTCCAGCAGATTTTCTATTGTAAAATTTGATCGCCTTGATCAATTTCAACAAGTAGGGAATCAGTTTGAAGTTCAGAAAATACTGTAACAAACAGATGAAATGATAAAATCAAAAAGGATATAATCTGCAAAGTCCCCCCCTTTTCGGGGTGAGCCATCACATATAGCTTGATTTATTAGGTCATTCAAAACTACCACTCAATGCAATGGCAAAGTGACCATGGTGACCATTCTATTGGTCAATTCATATTCACTGGGTTGTTGAAATGTGTTATGCGAAAACCTTTAATCACCCTTTGGTGTCACACCATTCTTGGTATCATGTACGAGGGGTATCAAAAAGTTTTAAAGATCACCAAGAAGAAATACAGCCAGGAACATAATTTTATTATGTGACCATTAAGTCATCTTTACATAGCCACTGTGCAAAGTAACACATTTCTCCCACTTAAAACCTACTGTCCATAGACCGACTTTGTAGAGGTCCAAAAATCCATATTATTGTATTTTGCTAAAATTAACTTTTTCAAGTCAGCCATGCTTTATTATAATTACGTCATAATGAAGTAATTTTTGACTTCCATAATTTTGGTATCAATAGAAAGAGGAGATTCTAACCTATACCATGATATCAAACATTTAATTTTGGGACAAATCATCATAGAATTACTGGACTGTAAACCTAAAAATGTTGGGATTTGTCACATATCTTTGATTTCTT
>JXSR01S035087.1:8219-24527 GCA_000969725.1 Ophiothrix spiculata
ACAACTAACAGTATCATTTACATTGTCTCAGACTCAATCCATTGAATAATAGATTTGCCAAATTTAAAGCTATGAAGAGCGTATAAGATAAAATCAAATGCTTTCCGAAAATCTAAACAAATCATAGCACCTTCTATATTATTTTTCTCAGTATAACGTAAAATATCTTCAATTAGTCTAATGCTTAATGTTGCCCCACGCTTACTCAAAAAACCATTCTGGTCAGAATCAATAACAGAAGGAAGGATTTTGTTGATTCTACAAGCAAGAGTTTTATAATCTATATTGAGAAGCGTAATTGGTCTCCAGTTATCTAAATTGTTTCTAACAAGATCTTTGCCTTTGTGGAGCAATGAAATAATGCCAAGTTTATGGAAAGAAGAAAGGTTCTTATTTTGATGTGCTTCATTAAACGAGTTTACAACTAATTTGCCTACAAGATTCCAATGATGTTTATAGAATTCAGCAGTTAACCCGTCGCTTCCTGGACTTTTTCCATTTTCAATGTCACTAGCATTGATGTCATCAGCTATGTTATCTGCAAGCTGTTTTGCTCATATATATATGATTTTACCGGGGCAGGAAACAATGATACATGCTACACATGTTGCTCCAATAACACATTAAATTTGGATAGTGTGAGGTTTTTCTTTTTACAATATCATCTGTTTAAATAACCGATTTTTGAATATCTAAAGTTAGCAACACACATTATTTGTACACATGTTACGGCAATTCTCATGTTTGTTATTACCCAGCTACTCTGTGTAGTTTTAAGAGTACCGACAATTTTGTATAAACCGACAGATTGATTAGATTATCACTGAATTACCGAATATTGATTGACTTTGCTGCATGCAGCACAGTGTAAAAAGTAATCTTAGTCCCCTCGAATGACAACCCTGACACTAAGACCAGGGACTAACATACCTACGCCGGTGTCATCTTTTGTAACGTGCTAATGTATATTGTAGAAATATTTCCTGTACCAATTCAATTCTATAGCATATATTATTCAGGTATTCAAACACGCTACAAATCAACAACTCTGCACCAATGCGTCCGCGTATTTTTACCGCACGAGGGTGGCTGTTTATTATATGCAAATATAAATTTAAGCAAAAGTTTATAAATTTTCGTTAATTTGTTTGTTGCGACTTGATTCTTCATGACTGAAAACCGTAAAATATCGGCATAAAAGAAAGCTTAGACCATCGTTGAACTTTGCACTCCATTAATATGATTACAAGCCGTTTATTCCGCATCGATGGAAGTACATTACACGCTGGTAAGCTCATGAACAACAAGCAGATGCTGAAAATGCGCACAATTTTCAAGTTTTTAAGAAAATATTCATGATTTTTAACGTTTTTTTCTCAAGTGCTATTTTGATGCTATTTGAAAATCAAATATGAGAAGTCTCAAATGACAAACATCTACCTAATTCGCGTTCAACACATCATAGAAACAGAAAAACCTACAAAAGGGTTAATAGATCTGACTTTTTCCACCTAATGATTGAATTGGTTCAAACTGAAAAGCTGCCTTAGACCACATATTTCCTTTACTCTCAGACTAATCCGAAGAAGGTATCGGTACCCTTAATTTCTTTCCTTCTTTTAACATGATAACTTTTAACATTTTACCTTTTACATTAAGGTGCAGTGTTGTTATGTATCTATTCAGAATTGCGCCGTTCTTGGAAAAAATGAATGGAACATTATCATTGATGGGAGAATTTTGGAAAAAGACACAACCCTGCACCTACGATAACTCACCTTTTACATATTGCAAATCAGCAATAAACAAACGGGAAAATAAGATACTTCATTGTGCAGCAACCATAGGAAGATATCACAACCTTCCCATCATGCCTTGCTTCCAATGGGATTTTTTGTATGGGTTGTTATGAGAGGGTTTAGGGATCAAACATATCAAAATTGGGATGAGGTCTGCTAATTTTGCTTTGTGTCATCCCTAAACCCTCTTATTATTTATAGTACCTGTACAAAAAATCCTATTGATAGCAAGGCATGATGGGAAGGTCCTGATATCCTCTTTGGTAGAAACCAGCATTGATATAAAGCAGCAATTGCATATAAAATAATGAAATACTAAACTGACTTCAAACACCATCACCTGCACAAACAACCTACTACAGGCAGAGAAGAAACAATGGACTTATTCGCTTCACGGATCAATCATTAGTGGGGCGTTCAAAAATTAGTACCTTTGGAAAATTAAATGGGATTAAATTCTAAAGTAGCAAATTATTTTGAACGTTGTCATAATAAACGAACTTAATATTTCCGATTTTAAGAATAAAGCGATTGAAATTAAGCATACTGAATAGTTAACTGAAAATATGCCTTATTGGTGTTTTCAGTCTCCTAAGACTCGCCACCAAATATGGATTTTACCCTGTGTTTACTTTCAATTATGTAACAAAGCAGCTTAGTTTTAAAAGTAAAGCTGGTGTTTCATAATATTTGTGAGAAAATGACATACTAACCCTAAAATAAATCAAACGCCGTAGATATTGCCCACTTAAAAAACACTACCCTTGCGATAGCTTACGAGTGTCCTGCGATAATTCAGATGAGCATGTTTTGCAACCATAGAGTCATTATCAGGTCTTGATGATTCTAAATACAAATTGGTTAATGAGTTAAGGTACATAATCAATTGTTTTAGTCATGAAACACTACAACTGTTTAACAGAATCAGAGATCATGTGGACCCAATTTTAAAGACAATCAGACCGGATTTCACCCTGAAATAAGTGCTCAGTCATGTGTCAGTAGATCCATATTCTCAAAAGGATTATGCAGGTTTGCTATCAAATATAACCAGCTTCCTCTACCAGTCACCTGCATCGACTTTAAGAAGGCTTTTGATTTGATGAGCAGGAGTGTTATGTTCGCTTTGTTACGTCATTATTGCATACAATAAGCTGTGATCAATGCTAAAACACACTTTATAAGAACACAGAAAGTGCATTAATGATGGATGGAATGGAACCCATTTAAATCTCAATCGGGATGTCCGGTTTATCATTATGATTGACGTCCTCCTGTAGATGGCTATATTAAATCAAATGTTTGATTCGTGAGTTGCCACACATCCCGACGCTCTAGAAGATACCCAGCAAACGACTTTGATTGAGCAGATGATATTGCTCTGTTACCATGGTTCCAGTTTTCCATGTCCAAGCATAGGCACAGCTAACTAGAACACTGCAGCAAATTGACCTTGGCCTACTAAGTAGTGTACCTAAGACAGACTAAATAACAACAAATTGTTCTCAGCCACCTCTATAAGTCTATGGTGAAGACATGAACATTTTCTCTGACTTTAAGTATCTTGGTTTTTAAATGGCTTCTTCTACATGTGACTTTAAAAGACGCAAGACGTTGGCGTGTGGGAATATTTTGGAAGCTTGAGCGTATATAGAAAAGTTGCTTAAACTGTTTAATCTACCTGTGTGACGATTCTACTCTATGGTTGTGAATGTCGAGTGTTTTCACAAGATATTAAATGCAAGATTTTCTTCTTTCTGTTACATGATTATGCTTGGTATCAAAAGGAAAGGCCATATAACCAATTTCCAGCATATACTGCATGACACAGAGCGAATTTCCCATTTGCTTTGCAAGCTTCTATCGTGTACGGCAGCAATATAATGTTTCACCTGCATGGTGAGACAACAACAACAACATCATCAACAACAACAACAACAACAACAACAACAACAACAACAACAACAACAACAACAGCAGCAACAACAACAACAGTGTGGTATAGAGGGTGATATTCTTATGATATGGTTTTTGGTCATTGAATGGATGTAAAAAGTTGCAATCTGTCTTAAATACTTTTGCTTGATAAAAACCGTCTTAACGAGATCGCCATAGTCATGTTTAAACTTTGTTAAGGTAATATAGCAAGTAACCACAGTAAGGTTAATGTTACAAATATTACACATGTAATAGAATTTCCCAATGATATAATAAAAGCATGAAAAATGTTAGCTAACTTTTATATTCCTGGTTATACAAATCTGACTTCAAATGAAAAAAATAAAAAAATATATGTTTTCCATTTTCCTTATAAAAGAAAACATTTGTGATCAAACGTTAATACATGTTGCGCCTCTAATGAAGTTTCTCCTTATGATATAACCTAATTTCCTACATGTATTTGGGCCACGTCAGTAAAAGAACAAGAAAAAAATATTCCCTCCCTACTTTTAGCTAACCGTTTTTACATATAAAACTATCAAAAATAAACCCTGAACCTCCACCTGCTTTGGAACCTGTACATTGCAAGACAGGTGCTACTCGGCTTGTATCGGTTAAAATGAAAGTATTACCATTTCACAAAAGCAAATCTATTGATAAAAAGTGTTACAAATAACAGTAATTTTCTTCTATTTTAATATCACATTAAAAACTTGCTCCATATTGGCAAAACAACACGAGCACACCCATAAAAAACTACTTAAGTGTGTAATGAAAATAAGTTATAGTGTCAAACGACCCACTATTTGATACATATAAGGAGTTCAACCTAACAACTGATGTATCAAAGTTACGATTAATGTGTCACAAAGATGTCTTGCTGGTTTTCTACTTTGAAAGTAGAATAACGATTGTTCTTTAGAATATTGTAATTGTATTTCTATGCATATATACTATGAAGATTATTTCAAGCGTGTTTATGAGTACAAGAAAAGGTGTCAAGACACGCGAACTTGAAGAAGCTGTTTTTAACAAGTTGTTTAGCGGTGGAAGCGTCACCTTGTCGCCTAGAAAGCGTTGTTCTAAAACGTGTAATTTTGATTAATATAATTGCTAGTTTAAATACAGTATTTCATTTTTTTGCCAACAAGAGTGCTGTTTGTAGATAATTTATTTAAATATGCTCTTTACCACGAATGGTAGGTGCTACGCCATATACCTTTCTATTTTAACTCCAAACAGCATCGATTCCAGCAATACTATAAAGTGTTAAAAATGAAGCGCCCCCCTGCCACCCATGACTTTTGATTTTTTAGCTTATTGGGTTTGTTTTAGGTAGATATTTATATCCTCCAAATGACTAATTGGCTTAAATATGGCTTACTTTTTCTGTTATGGCCATTTTGTTGAATTAAATTCGGGATCCCGAATTTAATTCCACATGTATTAGTATAGGAAAGCATGCATGTCATTTTTATTCATTTTTCAGTAGCAAAACAATTTTGTGGCAAAATACTCTTGAAAACGCTTTTAGACAGTCACATTGCTTCATTTTGAGCTGTTTTTACTTTAAATCATTTTTGGTCAAAATCCTATAGTATTCCTTTAATGCAAGAAATGAGTTTTTAATACAGCATTACCTTTCTTACGGTTAAATGTGGGTACGGGCAACGGGGATTTTTAACAATGTAGCTATAGATATAACATATAAAATCTCTCATGACTTTAAAACAACAACAACGACAGATATTTAGGACGCTATTAAACAATGTTCCATAGCGTTTACACAAACAATGCATGATATAAGTTAAAACAAGAAAGTCTTAAGATTTTTCTTAAACACCTCCACTGACTGAACAGTTCTCATGTGTGGTGAAAGATCGTTCCAAGCTCGTGCTGCGCAGACAGCAAAACTACGACCTCCAATGGCAAGGCTTGTCTTTGGGACAACCAAACGAGTTGTATCCATGGAGGATCGTAAAGCACGGGCAGGAACATACACAGAAAACTGTTCAGCCAGATACGGTGGGGCTAGGTTGTTAAAAGCCTTAAAGACATAAAGAACAATTTTGAAAACAATTCTTTGCCTCACTGGCAACCAGTGTAGTTCTACAAGCAGTGGTGCAGCTTCAGTTCTTCTTCAAACTGCATAAACAAGACGAGCAGCATTATTCTGCAATCTCTGCAGACGGCTAATGTCTTTGGCAGATAAAACAGTAAACAGGCATTATTACAATAATCGAGTCTAGAAATCATGAGGGCACGTACTGCATGATGGCAAGTCTCCTGATCTATAAACCGGCGAATACGCCATAAAGTACGAATATGGAACAGTATTGTCTTTCGGAGGTTATCAACATGAGTAATGAGAGATAAATTAGAGTCAATGTAAAATCCAAGATTTTTAATAAATGGTGATGCTTTAATGTTTGATTCACCAATAGTAAGTGCAATGGTATCAAAATCAAGATGTTTGAGATTGATTTTTGATCCTGCAATAAAAAAACTCAGATTTGGAATCATTTAGCTTAAGGTAGTTAACAGAGAGCCATTTTTTGATGTCACTAATACATTTGGTTATGTTACTGAGAGTGGCCTCTATGTCACCAGGAATGTTGGGATCACAAGAAGCATAAATCTGACAATCATCAGCATACACATGATATCTCAGTTGATGAGAGCGAACAATTATCACCAATGTGTTTTGAATAAACAACAGCGAGCCTAGCACGGACCCTTGGGGCACACCAAAATTTGAAGACACGGGGTTAGAAAGGGTGTCAAATATGATCACTTGTGATGCCCAGCCGTTGATGTAAGATTAAAACCAGTGATAGGCAGTACCAGAAACTGCATAGCTTATCCTAAGACGATCAAGAAGTATTTTATGGTCCACAGTGTCAAAGGCAGCGCTCATGTCCAGTAACACTATCAAAACTATACGCCTAGAGTCGATGTCACTGATAATGTCAGACATAACTTTTATCAGGGCGGTTTCTGTGCTGTGAGAGCTGCGGTAAGCTGATTGTAATGGATCAATGAAATCATTGGCATTAAGATGATTCACAAACTGATTTGCAGCGCACTTCTCAATTAACTTAGCGACAAAACTAAGATTGCTGACGGGACGATAGTTTTTCAGAACCTCTTTATCCAAAGATGACTTTTTAAGGAGTGGCATCACAATTGCACGATGCGCAATCGTAGGAAAAGTACCTGAACCAAGCGATTTGTTGACAATTTTTGTAAGCACAGGCAAATGTTCTTTTATGTGCTCCTTCAGAAGCCAAGTTGGATGTGCATCTAGCATACAAGATGCATTTGACATTTGGCCAATACATTTGCCAACATCATCATGTGAAAGATCAACAAAGTCAGAGAACTGCTCACAGTTTAAATTGAAAACAATATTTAAATCGGCTTCTTACGCACTCACTGATGAAAGGAAAAAGTAGAGGTGAGCAATTAAACATGAAACTCTTTTTATTATAGCTTGCTGTAATAGGAATTTAATTGTCAATTTTTGTTACCAATGTGTCATATTAAAATATGATGTGGCACTGACATCATTATGTGATGCTATCATGAAATCAAATCGAATGTTCTTTCTGCTGTGTTTACAAATTAGCTTCTCTCTCACATCTCCTGGTGTTCACGACAACCTACTGAGACGACCATTATTGCAGACGGGGCTTGTAATCATGGTAATAGTCGACTTCTTTGACTTCTGTGTCATGGTGGAGTAGATATGGTACGTAGTTGGGTCTCAACCCATTGGCCCATTCTTGGATCGAGTACTATAAGGTTTCAGATCAGTTTTCCATAGTTTTAAGGATGTAGATTCTGACTTTTTTCGTCCAAGCTCTGGGAAATTTGAGAAAGTTTGCGCTAGAAATGGGTAAAAATTATCAAATTGATAGTAGGCCTCACTACACTTACCAGTCAAATTCATGTCGGGTTAATCTATGCTTATAGCGTAGAGCCATATTTTGCTTTGTCGATAAATTGAGTTTTGGTAAGTTAAGCAAGATGTATGATGTTTGTTGCACAGACGCACCACTTAGCACTGCATCCTAGTATAAAGCCATTGCACAGCTACTGCATTCAAAAGAATGATACAGCTCGCTTGGTGATATGTCCCAGCCTAGAATTATGTTGTTTTCTAGGACTAGTTGATTTACTGAAAATAAGAGAGTGTCTGCGGATGCAACCTTTAACTCTTATTAGTCTATGCGTATTTGTGTTCTTATTGTAATTGTGTACATTATATGTAACAAATAAATACTAAATACAAATTAATGAGCTAAAAGGACGATATGGTGCTTCTATATCTTTAAAACTCCTTCCTTGCTATTCAGGTTGGATTACGGGCAACGTAAAATTACAAATATTTCTAACAATATAGCTATAGATCATTATCTATTTAGCAAAAAACATCTGAATGTCTCAAAATCTTCATGACTTTTTAAATTGAAAACTGTATTTTTTGTTCTGTTGTTTAAATCGGCTTCTTACGCACTCACTGATGAAAGGAAAAAGTAGAGGTGAACAATTAAACATGAAACTCTTTGTATTACAGCTTGCTTTAATATGAATTTATTGTCAATTTTTGTTGCCAATGTGTCATTAATGATGTGGCAGTGACATCATTATGTGATGCTATCATGAAATCAAATCGAATGTTCTTTCTGCTGTGTTTACAAATGAGTTTCCCTTTCACATCTCCTGGTTTTCACGATGACCTACTGAGACGACTATTAGTGCAGACGGGGCTTGTAATCATGGTAATAGTCAACTTCTTTGACTTCTGTGTCATGGTGGAGTAGATATGGTACGTAGTTGGGTCTCAACCCATCGAGTACTATAGGTTTTCTATAGTTTTAGAATGTAGATTCTGATTTCTGACTATAGAAATGACGCGTCAAAATGACCAAATTATAGTCTACAGACTTACCACATTTAACTGCATTTACCAGCAAACTCTTGTCGAGTTAATCATTGCTAATAGCGTAAAGAGATAAATAAAAAAATAAAGCTACAATCTTCTGCAAAAATTGTTGGGACACTTATGCTATGCCCACAATGACAATAAAAAAGGTTGACCATTTATGTAAAATTGCCTGTGCGATCTTATAGAAAACTTAAGTTGTTACCGTTTACAAAACTTTTTCAATCCCCCTCCTCCCGCCCCTCCTGAATTAATGTAGAGCACACGTATGTGTAAAATACTCAACATTGATTAAGGGGAGCGGAGAGAGTGCTTAATATCACTAAGTGTCCCAACAGTTTTGCAGAAGATTGTAGATAGAAGATATTTGTTGTACAGACGGGCCATTAAGCACTGCATCCATGGTGTCTTCAACACATATTTAGTGTTCTTAATACTCATATACGTTTGTAATTTTGTACATTATATATAATGAACAAATCAATACAAATTCTTTATGTGCTAAAAGGACGATGTATGTGGTGCTTCCATATATGTATTTATAAAACTCCCTCCTTGCTATTCAGGTTAAATTTTGGACAAACATTATCTGTTTGAACTTTCCACACATAGGTCCGTATGAAATTGTATTTAAGCATGCGATTTTTGAACAATTATGTTCGACATTTTTAACCTTAATCAAAAACATTTTTTTCTTTATTGTTGACAATTATACAAAATAAGGTTCATATATAAATGTTCTTGGCCGTGCTTCATTGGATAGTATAGAAAGAGAGCTATAGAAACTTCGATAATCAAATGAAATGGAGTAACATAACAAGCATTGCACTTTCTTAAAGCAGTAATGAACTTGACTCCGAAATACATAACAATTCTCACGGCTATGTTGGCTATCGAAATTGACAGTGAGCTAGATTCAAATACATTGTTTAAGTAACACAAAAATAACAATATTTTAAAGTTAATAGTAAATATGACATTCGCCGGTCCCTGTAGTGAATCGCAATAGGCAAGCCATTTCATGGCATGTATTCTATCGCGATGCGCGACAGGAAATGTTTTTATATGTATCGAGTTGTGTGGTACCTACCGTCACCTGACTTGTCTTGTACGAGCCTAACATACACTACGCATGCGTGCTGGTTTGATTGACAAGACGCGCAGCGGAGGGTCATGGGGATTTCAGGTTCGTTAAACGGCGGGAAATTAGGAAGGTATGCAACAATAGTAGCCAATAGCATGCAAATTGTCGAAAATAGTTAGCTTAGAAAGATCAAAACTATTAAAAACTGTTTTTTGATTCGTACATGTGAATTTTGACATACAGGTTGTTGAGTTTAGAATACTGACCAGACAGTCTCAATCATACGGCACATTTCACTACAAGCAACGCAGCTACGTTTGAAGTGTAGGATATATAGCAACTCTAAGTATTATTTAATCAGGTGCCTCGAAGTCGTTTTTTCACCACAAGACCGAATGTAAAGGTCATCAGTTGTACTTGGACTTTAAAGATGCATTATCGACCATCTTATTGTGGGACCTGGAAGTAAAGGAAAATAATATTTTACAATCTTCTTTTTGATACCAAATTCTGCCTTTCATTCAATCTTTAATATTTCAGTTACATGTACCTGTATTTATGCTAAACTCCAATGAACATTAAACATAATTTGTTTTATTATCCATTTGTACGTACATAGTTATTGTAGAAAGTTATTGTAGTTTTGCAAACTCTATGCCAATCTCACGGTAGCCTGGAATATGTAATATAAATGATTCAACAATGTAATGAATCATACATGTACATGTATAAACAACAACAACAACAACAACAACAACAACAACAACAAAAAGAAAGAAAGAAAAAAAAAAGGAATAATCACCTGTCGAAAATTTAACAAACACTCGTCCAGACATAATTTGCGGTTTTCTTAAATGTTTTAAACACCATATTGTTTTTGTTTTCACTTTAAGGCATACCTATATCCCCAAAACACCTTCACCTTCACCTTGTTTAGGCTTTCGCCAAGGAAACCCAACTTGGTACTTGGTACCAAGTAAGCTTACATGTACATGTTACTATTAGAGGCATACCCGTTAAATTCGTAAAAAGATTTCTGTTCCAAATTTCAAGTATCCGTGACTTTACTGCGACATAGGCATACAGATGTTTAAAAGGCATCTCGCGCAGAACGCAGTAATCTCGTCAAATGACGCGGATATATTTGAAATACCGGCATCGTTATGTTGGAGCAAAACTAAATTCCACCTACAGATGAACGAAAGTTATCTAGAACAGACACAAGTGTTCGAAGATTTAAATGTCCACGAGAACATTTTTTGCACATACCAGAGATAGCATTAAAAGGGCTAATGACCATTTTTAGTACTACCTTGTTTTTTAAGTTATTCATGTCCATGAGAACCTTTTCTACCCTTTAGCATAGCAGAGGTATCATTAAAAGGGTTAATAACCGTTTTTAGTACTACCTTGTTTTTGTATTGTTAATCAAGGTCTAAGTTGAAATACATGTATATCATGCATATCAAGAACGTTTGCAACATTTTAACGATTCCACCAAAATTAGTGACAGAGAAAAACAATGAGTTACAAAATGTAGCTTTCGCTTTCAAGTAATTAACTTAACTAAAGAAATATTTTCTTTCTTAATGAATAATTTGATGTGATTTTGCAATGTTTGAACACGGAGATTTAAAACAATTACAATTAAAGCAAACTGAAAGTTGTCATCATGACCACAACAACATTGTTTAAATGAATAAACAGTTTCATATGTGACGAAGGACACCTGCTAAAATATAACCCGTAACATTCAAACATCAATTGTAATTTATTTAGCGTTTATGATGTAACAGTAAAAATATTTTTGATTTGTTATGATATTTTTGCAACATATAATGTATGCACAATTGAGTATCAAAACATTGTTGTCTTATCGGTCAACTATGATAAATAAGAATGATCATAAGTTACTCATTTGCACACGAACATGACGAAGAGGTATTTTACAGTGCAAAAAGAGAATATATATTCAAACTGTAAGACAGATTAAAAGGGTTTAACAGCAATTCAACAACTCTCTGTATCTCCTTATACAGGAGCGTACCGTTGTTGATTTGTGATGAATCCACAGTTGATATTCAAATAAGCGCGTCACGCACGGCACAGCGTACACGGAGGTGCGTTTACGCAGTACACATAAATCGGCGCACTGTTCATTGCGCGTCGGGAACTCGAGTACGTGCTGGAACAGTTAAACGACAAAGCAACAATCATTTAAAAACTATCATTTTGTTTCAGGTTCTTCAAAGTATTTTTATTGAGATGAGTATCTGTTAAATTGAAAACATTTAGAATTTAATTATACGTTTTCAGGAAGATTTTCGTTGTTGAAAGGTATTCAAACATGCTACAGAGTTGTTCATCGCTAATCAACAACGATGCACCTAATTAAATCCATGTATTGGTGTGTTGAGGTGACACAGATGCAGGAAAACCAACCATTTGGTTAAGGATTACAAGCTGCATCCATGTTATATATAGAGTCCTTATTTCTGACTCGGACATATTTTGAAGTTGACAGTAAACAGAAGATACTTTATTTCTTCACTAAAGTTCAGATTCCTTTTATTTTGCGGTGCGGTTGCGGTGCATTTTTCACTGTAAGGGTACTGGTAGTTGTAAAATTCCAATCTTCAAACTGATACCAGCTCCATTCAATCGGGTGCTTTAAATAATACCAGTAGCCTTATGGTGCATTCATAGTCCAACGATTTCACAACGATTTCATCGCACGACGTCTGTCGATACGCAGTCTTCAAACGCGCTGCGCATATTGCGCTATAACTCTTGAAGACTGCGTATCGGCAGACGTCGTGCGATGAAATCGTTGTGAAATAGTTGAACGCACCATTACAGTGCAAAACGCACCGCACCGCACCGCATACGGATAAAAGCAATCTGACCTTTACAGTGCCTTGAAAAAAGCAATGTTGGGAGAAGTTGTTAAATATTTTAAACAACTTTTTTTCAACCTGCCACTTCCTTAAAGATACATGATATAGTTATAGCGCGTAAACAATGTTTTAGAATAGAGTATTGTATAGCAAGTCAAAATCGAGGCATAAGGTAGCTGTTCTACTTGTTTTAAATTTTTCAGTTTCTCTCTCCCTCCCCCCTCTCTCCCTCTCTCTGATACGGTATCTATCTTACATTTGTAACATTTTTTCTGTATATTTGTTTTGTTTCCAATGAGTCTGTAATGAACCATCTATAAATGTCCTCTGGTCATTGTTTGTACTTTAAGACACTGAAGTTATGTTGCCAATCAAACTACGTCAAAAGTACATCGAACCCAAATGAGCCATGAATAAACACAGACCCTCTTGCTCTTCAAAATCAACTGTTTTTGTTTCCAATTTATCACTTATCCCGCTGTCCATCTTCATGACATTGTTTGATATTTATACAATGACATGTTATCCAAGTATCGAGTCATTTGAGCCATAATTATGGGCTGATAGGTGGGCATTGATGAGCAATAGGTAGAGCCTAAATTCCTCACCAAATTGACGTGGGCGGCGATATCAATATCAATGCACCAAGTCACTTAATTAAGTTACTTCATTCAAATGCATTCAAGTTATACACTGAAACTCGGCTGAAACTATGACACAGTATAAAATGTACGCATAAACGTTTATGCATAAACGCATGTACCCCTTTAAAGCAACAAAGTTATTATCTTATGAAGGAAGCCATAGTTTTCAAGTTCAATTCAAAACATTACAAAAACGGTTTCAAAGAAAGTCATGCAAGTAAACCATTGATTTAATCATTGTATGATTGAATTTGTGATGTGGTTTAAAACGTTCTGGCAGATTCCTTGGTAGATAAGTGATGTATACAGTAGGCAGCCGATTAATGCACATAATCTAATATGAAGCAACATAATTGGCTATAAATAATACCAAAATCACGAAAGATTGATGAACAAAATATAGGCTATTAATACGCAGTGAATTGGTTTTAGTCAATCCTAATCAATCTAGCAGATTGATACAGATTGATAGTCTCTTGCACAACACAAAACTACTGCAATGTTGCAGAATACAAGAGATATACTACGGATCTCAAAGCAGATTGATAACATCATCATGCTAGTCCTGCTGAAATGATGTCCATAGAACATTGAGTTAAGAACATTTACAATATTAAAGGCGCTGGAGCACAACAATTATTATAGGCCACAACCGCAACCTAGCCACTGCCTTAATTTTCCAAGATGGCAATCGGAGGCTTGATTATGCACCTCTAAATAGTTTCAAAATATGTAATGAATATTTTACATTTATCTTGAGGTGACAAATCAAACCTACGGTCGCCATATTGGAAAATTAAGGCTGTGGCCAGGTTTCGGCCGGCCCCACAAAGTTGTGGCCTAATTGTGCTCAAACGCCTTAAATGATGCAGAAGGAGAGTAAAACGTCGTTGAATAAAATGACATGTGCAGGAGATCATAGCTGGTTTGATTTCTGCTGTCATGGCTTCTTTACGGAAAGATTGCTAGCATTTATAGCTGCCCTTTACGTTACGAGTGGTTTTGGACGATCTTTAATGAAAATAAAGCAGTCTATGACATCTACTACTGTCCAGTCACCTATCGAACGTGTAATTCACAACAATCACAAGTGCAATCGCATAGGTTATTGTGAATATTAAGTTTAGGGTGTCGGTTGATATTATCTCATAGACTCCAATTATTGCTCATTTTCTATTTTACGTCGTCTAGTTGTTTTGTATCTCAAGTTATCATTTGTACACCGAATCAGACCTGCTATTGTTTGGTAAAGACCAAATTTGGCAGTACAACATGAAGCCACCCGTGCGTTAGATGAGATTTTAGAGTATCATCCCTGGAGAAAATCGAGTACAATTCTAGTACAAGATTGGAATGTGCACATTTGGAACATCATCCGAGTACACTTTAAGTACAATTCTAGTACAAAAATTCAGTACTAGAATTTTACTTAAAGTGTACTCGAATAATATTCCAAATGTGCACATTCCAATTTTGTACTAGAATTGTACTCGATTTGTACTAGAATTGTACTCGATTTCTACCAGAGATGTCCAGGCAGCTATAAGAGTTATGGTAACAAAATCAGATCTTGGTAACCAAATTATGTAGTTTACTGGTAACAGAAGCAGCAGATGACGACGTAATTGTTAGCCAAACACACCGAGACTCTGGTTGCAAAAGTTTCAAGTTGCTGTCAATCTTGTTGGGTATGACCACCCAAGCTATTACTGTAACTCTTATACCTGATGTGCTTATTATAAGATCTAAAGGTCGCTTGTACTCATACGGAATGAAGTCATGCGAGAGTCATTTCTAATCTTAACCCTACCAATCAAACGATATGGGGGTTAAGTCATTTTTGAATGTCTTTGATCTCGATCTTTTTTTAGGATTAATCAAATGTAGCAAATCTATAGCCTGGGATCTAAATACCGGAAAGGTTTATATTTTATATTTTCAAAAAGCCCTTTGACGCTATTTTATGATATATGTCTCCGGAAAGCACCGAAAACATTGTAGAAGAGCCTTCATTAATGTATTATGTTAATATAAACAACAGCACTGCACTATTTTGGTGCACGCAGTAATACTTCGGAAAAGCACATTGTTGCATGAAAGCTATTTGTATATAAAAAAAGATGTAAAAAGCAGTGACGCCACTTCTTGTCTCAAACTAAAAGCAGAAAATTTGTTGAATATTTAATCTATTTTGGGCAACTATTACGAATGCAATATGTTATCAAAGGTCATTAGTATAAGCTTCCTAAACAGTTTTCTTCAAATTTTTAGCGGAGAAAAGTATCTTATTTCTCCCAATTTGTCAATAACAAGGCCTCCAACTGACCGTTAACAATATCGAATTAGGCAATTTGTTTCTATTACAAGAACGTATCCAGGTAACGACGAAAAATAGCTGGAATTTTAGGACAAGGAGGCTCCATGTATCTTTTCAACATTTTGCATAATGGAGACTATCAATTTGTCATAATTTGTCATTATAGGATTGGAACCCATATGTGGACCACCTCGTTGGTCATCTTACGATGACTGCTTGATGGACAGGAAGAACAGCGAGATGACTTGACCTCGTTTACAATGAGATATCTGGGCCCATATTTGTGATGACTCACCCCGAAAAGGGGGACTTTGCTACAGAACACTTTTCGAGAAACTGATGAAAATAGCCAAATAAGCGAAAAATAAAGAAAATAATAAGAATTTCCAGCAGATTTCTGTTGTAAAATGTGATCGCCTTGATCAATTTCAACAAATAAGGTGTCATATTAAAGCTTAGAAAATGATGTAACAGATGAAAGGCCCCCTTTCGGGGTGAGCCATCACATTTATTAAACCATTGTTATGACGTCAGTGTTTTGTTTGTCCCGTGGATTATTTCTTACGAATCCATACTTCTCTGCACGAATCTACAACAAACTGTAGATTCGTGCAAAGAAGAAGTGTGGATTCGTAAGAAATAATCCACCGGATAAACAAAAAACTGATAACAGCATAT
>JXSR01S035096.1:24169-34785 GCA_000969725.1 Ophiothrix spiculata
ATCTAATGTATGGTATTTGTATACATCAGATATGCTACAATGAGCAACATGTAGGAGTCGACAACTGGACCCTTTTGCCGCGGCGGTACACATATGATTATGTTTTTACCTTTTGAGGCTATTCATATGTTTGATTTTTCGAAACGATAGTGTCGTTTCTTTCATATACATTAAAAAAAGTCGTATTATCATTGAGTACTTAAGCAATTTTCTGCAATAACAGTTAATATCGGCTAGTAGAAAATCCAGAATCCATGTTTGCCTAGTTCGACATATTTACATTACAAATACAAGTAATTCATAGGCGTTCCGCTGTTTCTAGTGCTATTGATCTCAATTAAACATTCAGCTGAAATACGAAATAGTTTGATATTTACCGTTTTTTGTTGTTATTGTTTCGGTAACTAGGTGCTTGTCTATGGCATTTCCTTCTTTAACATTCATGACATCTTATAGGTCCCCTAAAAGCATTTTAGACATCATTTATTCTAGTTATAATGTATGTATATATTTCATATATTCATTCTTTCATATCTGTGTAAGCTATTTTGGATCTAATTGTCATAGTAAGTGTGTGTTAGTTCGGAACCTATTGCTCCATTCTATTTCGCTTATGATATTTAGTTTATCATGTATAATATCCTTGTCACAGTTTTTGCTTAAGTAACTGTATCATAGCTCCATATCAAAAGGTATAAATGAATTCGTTAAGTTAATATAATTGGGTTTTTAGAATAAAATATGCCTTCCAGCCTTGAATGCAACAGGATACGTATAAGTTAGTATCGTTAACGTTATTTTTTTGAAACCGTAAAAATAAATCATGTAATGCCGTCCATGATCAGAGAAGCATTCAACACCTTTAGGAGAATGACTCGCATTTCGTTTAGCCTAGTTCCTATACATTAAAAACGATTCAGATTTCAAACGATCTTTTGAGTTATGCTTGTGTAATGTTTTTTTCCCAATATCTGGTGAGGAGAATAGCATAACTTTTTAAAATTGAATTAGCACAACAAATTCTCATAATCGTCTTGTGCGTCTCTAAAAGTATCAATTTTGTGCCCATGGTGTTAGAATATTTGTTTTATAGCTTGGCAATAAGTAATTCTTGAAACTTGAAACTTAAACAGTTAAAACTTACATCAGAATGTCATCTTAGACCGTTGATGCTAGTAAATAGATACGTATCACTGTAAACACTGAGGTTATATATACCAAAATGCCTTTGAAAATTGGAAAAGGGTCTTGATAGGCATGGTATCGACGCCTGTATGTTAGAGTGTTGCAAGTGACATTTTTACATTTTACAGAAGTCCTTTTCAAAAAACCAAATGTAACGTATTCTATATGATTATATTCTTTGTATTGCGATGAATAGAAACGCTTTGATTAAACTCATTGAAAATTATGGTCGACATGTCGATCATCAAATGCTTTGTTGACAATACTAATGATTCGGGTTTCTGTAACATCAAATTTGCAAACATTGCTGATGTGAACAGATACCCAATGTAGACTGCCATGTCATCAGCTACCTATACACTACCACACTGTCGAAGGTATCTGCAACCACCCTTCCTTCTCAGAGAATTCAATGTCTATCAAATGGAGTGATTTGGCAATCATACATATGTTGCTGCTGAACGCCTTGCACTTGGCCTGAGACAGCCTGTTTGAGAATCAACTGGATAAGACCAGAACCTTAAGTCAAAATTTAATTTTAGATCAACTTAGGTACAGCTATTGCATTAAAGGTTCTAATATTTATAAGTATTATGTTTATGTAACTCAATAAAATACAACAGATTTAGCCTTTGTTGGTTGCAAAAAATCAACATACGGTCGTGTAGAACTAATCCGTCACAGGGGCCCAATATCAGCATCCGACTTTTCAAAGAAGCCAACATAAAAAAGTCATAATATGATGTTAAATTCTTCTTCTCAGAAACGATCATAGTTGCCAAATTGTAGGTGCTGATGACGAACTCTGAAAACATATAACCATTAACAACATCATTATAATATTTGAAAATAAATGTCAGTGACAATCATAAATGTCAGTAATTTTAAACATAACCAGACACGTTAGTTATACTCCAGTGCTTCCGCGCCATACCAGTCAGTGACTGCGCTTCCTTTTTTATATGAATTAAATCTAAGCTAGATGACACTAGTCTTGTATTACCTGTCTCAAATGGTTATATTCCTACGTGCTGTCACTTAGTTTTGAACAGAACTACGAGGAGTGTTCAGTAAGTTCGTGAACTGAGGTAGAATGATATAAGGTATGATGCTTTTATTAACATGTAATATAGATTAACTGGGTAAATAAATATAAAGTGCAAGATAAATGTCTCTTCTTGTTTTTAAAGCATCAAAAAGCGTATGAGTCACAAATTTCCAAATTCAGACTATAGAATGCAAGACCCTGCACCGACTGACGATGTAAGCTGACAAACGCCTGTAATGTCCACGATCTAAACGAGCGCTTGCCATAGGCGCAGCGACTATTTGGTGGTGTTCTTGTAAATTTCTAGTGACTGGATGGTGTGTTAGCATGTTCATAGTAAAATGGTCTGTAGCACATACTAGGGTTGACAAGAGTTGTTAATGGATAAAAAATGATCAAAATGATCCTTGTAAATTTAGTTTTTGATATTTATCCGTTGACGGTTCGAAATGATCCAAATTGGATTAAAACGAGCCTCAATGGATCAAACTAAAGTAAAACAACTCATAAAACTTGATTCTGGCTTTGTAAGAGTGTATATTTTTAGGTGAATAGTGCAATCAGCTGCCATCCTTGTAAACATGCGAGATATTTAAACGTGTCACTTTATATGATGTGTGTCCTCATTTATCAAGAAACCTGACACTCTTGTTTTGTGTTCTCAGTCTTGAATTTACAGTATACAATTTACAGTTTCAAAATACGTTTGTATTATACAGGGAATTTAAATCTCTGTCACCGCCTGAAAACCATAGCAAATTTATCTGAAGAGTTTTATAAAGTGTACAATTCCTCAGGGTTTGTCTACGTAGCTTGTAACATCGTTGTGTATTTCTTTTTTTTTTTAAATATTTACAAAACATAAGGATTAAAATGACAACTTAACTCGATTTTCAAAAGTCAAGTAATAGGTCATAAAAGGTTTTAAGCGAGTAATTTTGACCAACCTCAGTATTTTGATCACAATGAAATTGGTCACCAAATGAATTATTTTATGGAAGGCCATCATTACATCCTTCACATTAAAACGGCATATCGTTTGACCGAGTCGACGTAAATGGTAATAGTTATACATTTTTCAAAAGAAACTATCGAGGAATCCAAATACGTGATTATTTTTTAGGTAGTGTATACATAAAAAAAAACCGGTTTGCCCAATAAATGGCCCAAAATAAATGAGTCGTTTCATAGATTTTGACCAACCTCAGTATTTTGATCACAATAAAATTGGTCACCAAATGAATTATTTTATGGAAGGCCATCATTACATCCTTCAAGTAATATTTTTTGTCATCCAGATACACCTTTCACCGGAAAAAAAATGACCAAAATGCATTCTTATTTTATTTTGCAACCTGTCTATTTTTTACCCATCCCTCAAAATTAAGCTTAGTTAGGTAAATTTGAAATTCTCGGAAAACAGGCTTTCCAGCAATATCTAACTTTTTAGTGGGTTTTAGTTTTAATATTTAGAGTCACGATCCGTTGAATATATATTGGCATGGTTTTACCAAGTTGAATGTTTTTGTATGAAACAAAAAAAAATGACCAGTTTATGACTTACGTCCGTTTGCAGTTCTGTTTTGTCAGTTGTCAGAATGATGGACTGAGACAACCTGAGACCACGTGCCCCTTAAGAACAAATAATGAGGGATTTGGACTGTCAACAAGAAAAGTCACAATTTACGCAAACAAGCACAGAAAATAGGTTGGATATCCGCTGTTCCTCAAGTTTCTCAATTTGAGCAGTATAGGGACAACTGGTATTCCATCTCATTTCTGTTTGATTAATTGAAAAAGCAAAACTTATAAATAACAAGAGTTGCAATCTCACTTTGACCATTGGCGATTTGACAGGCGAAAACAGATGTTTAAACACTTTCGTGAAATATAAAGAAATAGGAGGGCATCAATAATTAATTTTATATTTTTTCTTTTCATAAAACTGGAGCTTTACTTCCATAAGTACAAGAAACTGTATATGGTTGATGAAATGAGTTGAAAGTATATAGCAAATGAAGATGTTGAAAAACTCCGGATGTTTGATTAAATCTCCACGTATGTTTACGCAACGCACGTCATAATATACGGTGTAAATATATGTACACCCTCTCTGGTTCGGATTTACACATCGTGCGTTATAAGTACGGAACACGTTCCTAATCTGTTCGATTTATTTGCTCATTCGGTTGTTGAACTTTGAAAACTGTCTCTTACCACTATGTGCAGTCTTATATATATATATATATATATATACGTGCGCAGTACACTTGTGCTCCGTAGAAGAGGTGACTATGGAAAACTAAAGAATACTCACAGGATGCTTGCGTTGCATTTGCGCAGGCCATGATAGGAGGCCACAAGTGTCAACTGTACTAGTGTTGAACCTTTAACCGATCGCAACCTGAACGCTGCATATTTTTCAAAAATGTGACGTTGTATCTGCGTTCTCCTCCATCCGTACAGAGGAAGTAATTAGTGCGTATGGACCCCCAAGTTTTGGTTTACGTTAAAAAAACAGCTAAAAATTGTAGCCCGATTGCAGTTTCCAAAATGCTTCGTTGTATCATTGTCATCGTACATTTGTACAAGATAGGTAATAACAAGCAGCATGAAGATATTCGATTGGGTCCTGCAAAAAGAAACACAACAAAACAAAACTACGAGGGCAGAATACAAATTGAGCTGAAACAACCAAAATGTTGGCTAGAGTTGAATGGCTATAACCTTTTTTTCTTGAAATAAGTTGAGAAAACCTTGTTTTAAATTGTTCAGCCGATTGTGATTTATTGAAAACGTAAATGGACTGTGTTTGTTGCAATACTTGATTCAGTAAGTGCTTGTAACAAAAAACACACAATTTGTTCCACTTTTACAGCACGGAAATACGATTTTGATTTAGAATATATAGGGAAAGAAACAAACTCTTCAGAGTATTATGCAAATTCCACTTGTATCCTCTTGGTTAAATACCTGCTTCCTTGTCGGTTTCAATTCACGTCACAGTTGTTTTAAGCTTGTCAGATGTGTTCCGATTGAGACTTGAAACGATTTTTTGCAGTGTGAAATACACCGCACTTAACATAGTTTATGTATTGTTGCATAACGATCATGTTAGATCTATTCAAAAATATAAAGGAAGTTATGAAAGTATATATTAGGTTGTGCTAAATATTTAGGACGTTTACAAAAACACTAGCTGATGCTTTTGAGAGTTAAATTATGTTCCCTCATATTAAATCGTATATTTTGACTAAACAATTTCGTTTAAACCGATCTGTTGATCATGTTCTTCATATCGAGAAGCACCAGTGGGTCTCTATGCTTTAAAATGAATTAGAAGTGGGTATACAATGTTGGTTTTCTAGATTCATGTTTTCCTGACAACAAACCACGGTGACAGTGGCGTACATGCCGGGGGCAGGGGGGGGGGAGCAGCCGCCTCCCCTGACAGCAGAACAAAAAAGGAAAAGAGAAAAGAATGAAAAGGAAAAAAAAAGCTTAAGGTACGCCACTGCACGGTGACTACATAAAGGTACGTTTACATTGTGAAGACTTAGGGGTAACGACAAGCAACGTAGACCTGCGAATTGCATTTTTGAATTTTACGCCCGTCATCGTTAGTTAAGGTCACTTAACGCTCACACAATCTGCTAGCCACGCGCCTCATCGTTACTATCAGTCGTTTTAAGACAGTTGCAAGTTTTTATTTGAAAGTTCGTTACCCTCCGTCGTTACCCTACGTCAGAGTGTAAACGCACCTTTAACAAAAACAAATGGGAAGTGGGGCTTTTTTGACTGTGAATACTACTCGAAAAAAATGTTTGTTTGTAGCATCAGCTGAATTAACTTTTCCATTTGGTCACATTTTGTCTGCTTTTATTGAACCTCGTATCCCTAAATCGTGAGCACTTTGTATTTACGAGCACGAAATAATTCTTTTACCGATTTTCCCTTTCAGTAAATTGCATGAACACTGAAAATGTGAAGGCCAACCGCTTGAAGTGAAATTCGATCTTCTATAGTTGACAAGCAACTGCCTACTCTTTCTTTAAAACAATTGTTTTATGCAATTGTTTTTCTCACTAAATGTGAATAATTATTAGTTTCGTTGTGACACACTTTTAGAGTGATTGAAGATTCACTTACTTGTATCATACTTCTCTTTCATGTTTTTAGAGTTCATTGAGCAAAATATTCAAAAGTGACAACTGCAACGTAAGTTGTATTTGCAAGCACGAGATTATTGTTTTAATTAGTTTTGTTTTTCTTGGTCGAGTTTCATGTTTGCTTAAATTGCGTGGACACTGAAAAAGAAATAGTCACTGGTATGATTAGGGTTGGGCAAATCTGGACTTTTTTCTGAAAAATGGTTTTAAACTAGTTGTTTCTATGGTCAAATTTGATGTTAAATCCAAAAATGACAACTATCTTTACGTGCGGTGATGTCTGACGTCGCTAAATTACAAAAATTCAAAATGGCCGCCAAAATCACCAATATTTTGTAAATTATCTATTTTCATCATGGAATTGGGCTTTCAATATGTCAATTTAGGGGTTTTGGGGGTCAAAAAACCCAATTTTGACCATTTCAAGGTGATCGAACACACTTAGTTCATCTTGTTGGTCTTTATTGTTCATTTTAATACATTTTCACAACAAAAATCAGGAAAATATGGTTGAAAGTTAATTTAAAAAAAATGTAATATTTAAATGTAATTCAATCTTCTGTATTAGGTATTAAAGTAGCCAAAGTGCAATGATCCCAGATTGTAATACTGAAACTTGGGCCTCAATGTGTACAGCAGCCACAATATCTGTATCAGAAGTTCATCAAGTTGCCCCAATTACTGACATTTTAACATAAATAGTTCTTACCACAAACCACAGGAATGTTCAAACTTAGCAAAAATCATGGACAAGAATAACCTTGACATCTCATCACATGGCACGCTACTTCCAATCTATGTTGAATCATACTATGCTCCATGCTCAGTGTCATCACTACAGATTTCACGTGGCAATGATATAGATTTCTACATCACTCAAGGCAGACCATTTCACAATCAAAGGTCCTAATGCAACTCGCAACACAATGACAACTGAATACACGTACAGAGAACATAACTCATGGTGGAGCAGATGGTGCGGCAGCTTACGAGTTCAAGTTGAAATGCCTGGCAGTATTGGCTAATTGTGACGAAGAGGATATTAAAAGTTCAATAGACTTCTTGATGACTGACCGCGCTGGAGACTGTGCCTGTGCCTGTGCCTGTGCATCACTCCTAGAGAATCTTGGCGTTACTGAAGATAAGATTCTAAAGTGCACAGCTCATGTCATACTAGGAGCTGACCATGCTGCGGACAAAGTTTTCAAAAACGCTGAGCAAAAGACAGGAGTTCAGAAATTGCTGAATGTAACTGCTGGAGAGAAAGTTTTCATATACCCGAGATCTAGCATTCAGACTTTGGCCCTCATTGAAATTTCTAAATTACTCTCTCCCAGTCATGCTGCCCACTCTGCTTCCCTCTTCAATGAGTATACCTCCTGGATGAAATCTCAAGGCATTGATCATACTGGATTTAAAGGATTCACATCCAACAGATTTGGCAGGATTGCCGAGATTGCCAAAGAATTCTTGTGCCGTCAGAAGTCTATTATAGTAGACTTCTTCGATGCAGTGGTTGACATCAATTCAAACAAGTTGGTTCTAGCAGTATCCACGGTTCATACAAAATGACTGGTTTGTATGTTCTGCAAAGATTTATTCACAACTTGGTGACCTGTTTATGTTCCCATTGATCGGAAACGAATCGGAACTGGGCAGGGGTATGTTCTTTCTTTGAGCAGAAGTTACCTGAGCTATTAAAAGCAGGCAAGAGATGATCCATTTAGTGCCAATGATGGCCAGAATAAGCTGTTTGCAACTGAACTTGATGAAGTGAAAGAAACACACGAGAGACAGCTTTCTGAAATGTCTTCTTTCATATCAACAATGAAGAAGGTCCTGGCACAATCGATGAATCCCGGAACATGCTCCTTTGACTAACTTGGGCTGTGAGTCAGAATGTGCTAAGTTGGACGTTCGTATTACGGCTAGTTGGGGATCAACATCAGTTCAAACTCACTCACGCAAAAAAGTCATCTCAACAAACCGCCTGCTTGAAGATCCTTCATTTACAAAGCTTAGTAAAGTGGAAAAGACCAAACATTGTAAGTGGGCGAGGTCATCTGAAAATGTAACCGCTGTCAAAGCAATAGAAGCTAACTATTTACACACTGTTAAAATGTCAAAACGACTAACGCTCATTAATAAGGAAGAATTAAAAAAGGAGAAAACAGCAAGAACAATGAAACTTCTTGATTTTTGTAAGAAGCACCAGGGACCAGTGACAGCTGATTCAGTTGACCTGCTAAAACAATTGACTGAAAAGGAACTAATAAATGAAGTATGTTACCTTAGAGCTACAGTGGCTCCTGATATCAGGCAGATGCGTCGAGTCAAAATTGATGGCAAGTTTAGAATGATTGAATTGATAGCACTGAACTCAAACAATCGATACAAAATGCCGTCAACATGGTCAAGCCCGAGTCAAACTTGACTAAGGGGTGACACGTAAATAAATCGGAAAGGCATTTCCGATCCGGGAAACCCTTTTCGGTAAAGCTTATCCGAAATGCCTCTTGCTCATTTCCGATTTGGATAATGTTTTAGTTCAATCAATGTTAGTAAATTTGAACACGATTACCGGATTGGTAGTGAAACCGGCAATCGACTTTCAATATAACGATCGAATTATTGGAAAACGCCGAGAGCCACTTAACAGACAACAAAAGGCAAAAACTTAATGGGATATGTGAGTGACAGCGCTGCGGCGATCTCAATCGATATCAATTGCTCGATAACAAGTATTTTCCAGTCGATACATTTATTATATACAAATTATTGTTTTAATATAAGACAAAAATAACTCCGATTTTAATTGATTCTATATGTATGCGTTTGAAATCATGTTGGTATTTCATATTTCGTGGTATTTTGTTCTTTATGAATTAGATGTCGTTTTGATATTTGAAATTTGACAAAAATGTTTTGTCAAATTGTCATTAACTTATATCTTGTGTGATATCAACTCATTTGATTAAAAATATGTACATACAATTTCCTATTACGTTAACTTACACAAGCAATAAGACATTTGCGATTAGTACTAAATAAAACACATCGCAAGTATATTAATTTTGTACACGGGAAACTGAACGTTAGCTTGCGGCATGATTTTAAATGTTGCCCCGCAAGTAGCCCACGCAGACAGGACGACACTTTGCATACTCAGTTCTGCTGTGCTAGCTAGCGCTGACGGTTAACTTATCAAAGGGGATTTATTAAACAGCCCTTTATGTCGCAAAACATATATAGTAAATAGTGTTTTTTCATGATTTGATATGGACATGAATGTTTATCAAATGTTTGTTTTTATACACACACACACCCACACATCAATAATTTACTATACATGTCTACACTGTGCCAGTCGTTCCCTGATATAGGCCCTAGGCAACCAACTAATGATTTAGCACATCTTTTTCTAGAACACGTTTTTTATTTTACCAATCAGGTCTGTTGTTTATTACTCTGGTCTATGAAAATGTAAAATTAGTAAACTAAATATAAAGTTTATTCTGTCAAATTAATGAATATAGTCAATTCATCGTTTAAAGGTAAAAACATGAATTGTTTGGTTGTCTTCCGCAACTTTTTTTGAGCAAGTGCGGGCGGGCGTTTTTTTAAATATTTTTTTTGCTTTAGATTTTGTTTTAGATTTTGTTTTTCAAATGTAAGTCAAAGCTACGCCAAATTATGGCCTCTATAAGGATGGAAATAAGTCTACCGTACCAAAAAATCACTTTATGTAAGTTTTAAAATAGCATTAAATTGTAAACAAAATGAAAACAACGACTTTTTTTTTCAAAAGATTAAAATTCTCAAAGAAAAAAATGGAAATCTGAAAATTTGGCGCGGTATACTTTTGTACAGTAATATTTTTTCCAGTTTCGGTAAATAGGGGCGGGCGGTGGAGGATAATCAAACAACTTTTTTTGGCCTTAATAAAAAGAAATAAAAGAAAAGAAAGATAAACATTGGCATAGGCCCACATAAACACAAAAGTTCAGAATATCTCAAAATATTTAGGGTGGAAGAAAAGAAAAGGGGGAAGTGGGAATATGTCTTAGTTGAGTGACGCGGAAAATTTATTTATAGCCCCATGATACAAGATTGTATATTGCGCAACACGACATGTACACAAAATTACCAGAATTAAACATCAAATTCGGGCAATTTTTGTTAATCATAGTTAATATATTTAGGTAACAATATGT
>JXSR01S035099.1:3246-18536 GCA_000969725.1 Ophiothrix spiculata
GGATGATCTGAAGGCTATTTTGATCCGTAATAATTTTGCTGTCAAAATTGATGTACACGTTCAGGTGGTTAATTTGATGTAATATAGGCCTAATAGATATAATAACAGTTGAGCCCACAGCTTAAGAAGACAAAGTTCGTTGCCTTCCACTGCAACATATTTTGTGAGCTAAGTTTTGTTGATTCAAAATCGATTTTCAAGGCTTTTCATTTTAGAGAATGGTTATCTAACTAAAGTAAAATCACTCATGGAAACAAGAAATCCATCATTTATTTTTTACAAAAAGCCTTTTTTATTTTACTTGGCGATGGATTTAGGCACGTTTTGGAAATAAACTTTGGATTTAGATCCTTTTGGAAACAAACACAGATTTTTGTGTACTGGTAAGCTCAATGAAAGCCACTACTTCAATCCCCGCAATTACAAAAACAGTGTCTAATGTCATTACCAATAATTTTGTTTAAAAGCCCATATCCTGAGAAAATTAAAAATATTTTCTCACTGAATAAAAAATATCAATATACATTTGCGAATTTGAAATTTAAAAGAAAAGTAATTCCAATGTCAAGTTATAATAAAGCTAGATTGCTGATGTACTTCATTTCTTAATTTTAGGCCAAATCTATCTTACCGTACCCTCTTTATCCTTATCTTCCTATCCAAAAAAAAAAGAAATACAAAACTGCACCTGCAAGTTGATTTCCAAAAACCTGTTTCGCTATATCAGTGTCAAAAAGATGATTATTGGCTATCCTTGTTGCTATTATTACTGTGTAAAATGATGTACAAGATCAGGTGGGACTTGAAGATCAGGAAGAAGTAGGCCAAAAGATCAATTCTTTAATAAACCTTTATGCAATGCACTTTAATAACAGTGATCGTGGTGATGTTCAAAATATGGAAGACGGAACCATTAGTGCCTTCCTTTCCTGGTAATACCTCTTTTTATTTTATATGATTGTTATGAAAAGAAAATGCTTTTGGACAAAACTATATACGTACATTTGAATGCTGTCACCTTACTGCGCATTAAGCCCCTCTCTTGCTTCTTTGGGCAAGAATCTATGCTCTATTGCTCCGTTGGTCAGAAATCACTTTAAGCCGTTGGCCCCTTGTAAATATGGTCAACGTGTATTTGAATACATTTTGTACTTTCCTTATCTTATTATGAGATGCGACCTCTTAACCTGTCGTGTTATGTCAATATCATATTTCTGGTATTTACTGATAATCCTTAATAAGAATAGTTTTCAACAAAATAAGGCGCTATTTCGAAGTCAAGTGCAGAGGCGTATTGATCAAGATTCATTCAAAATAACACATAACTCTGCGTTATTTTACATGTCATAATGCTTGGCTATCCTATAAATATTCTGAGTTAATGGCCAAATCTTGCCTATGCATTAAAAATATTGTTATATAATTATATTTATTATTTATCTATATTTCAAAAAAGATAGCCGAATATTCAAACCCACAAACAAACACACAATCCTGATCATTCTGATCCCACAAATCATAATTTCCCATCCTAAGGAGTAATCTAATAATTATTGCACCTGCATGATGGATGATCTGAAGGCTATTTTGATCCGTAATAATTTTGCTGTCAAAATTGATGTACACGTTCAGGTGGTTAATTTGATGTAATATAGGCCTAATATAATAACAGTTGAGCCCACAGCTTTAGAAGAATCTAGAAAAAGTTCGTTGCCTTCCACTGCAACCTATTTTGTGAGCTAAGTTTTGTTATGCAAAATTAATTTTCAAGGGCTTTTCATTTTAGAGAATGGTTATCTAACTAAAGTGACATCACTCATCGAAACAAGAAATGCATCATTTATTTCTTACAAAAAGCTTTTTTTTTTAAATTTCGCTTAGCGGTGGATTTAGGCACGTTTTGGAAATAAACTTTGGATTTAGACCCTTTTGAAAAAACACACACAGATTTTTGTGTACTGGTAAGCTGAATGAAAACGACTACTTTAATCCCCGCATCTTTTGGAAAAGTGCTCTTCGTTAACAGTTTATTTCCAAAAGGGCCTAAATCCATCTAAAAATCAGCAAACATAAATAATTTCTTGTCATGCTTAATTCATTTGTAAGTTTTTACTGCTTTACAAGTTAGAGATATGTCCTCTTTCTATAGTGATATCACTCACGTAAATAAAATATTTATTTTTTATATTTCATTGAGTGCTTTATTAAAACCGACGGTAGTGGGTTGCGCCAAAGTTTGGAAAATAAAGAAATCAATAAATCAGCGTGAAATTCAGCGCATCTACATGTACCGTTGTTATTAAACAACTTGTGTTTATAGAAGCTGTTTATAAGTATATTAGTTCAGAAAACACCAGAAATATGAAATTAATTTTGAAATTTCAAAACTTTTTAATATCTTATGCGATAACCATCATACCGAGTCATTTACAATCAAAATAACAGTAAACATGCAAACAGGATGCAACAATTGCAGACCTGTTCAAAACAGGTGTCTAATGCCATTACCAATAATTTCGTTTTTTAAGCCCATAACCAAAGAAAATTAGAATATTTTATCATTGAAAATAAAATTAATTCTACACACATGTGAAATTAAAAAGCAAACGAAAGTAAATAAAGAAATTCCAATGCCAAGTGATAATAAAGCTAGCTTGCTGATTTACAACATTCCTTAAATTTAGGCCAAACCTTATCTGACCGTACCCTCCTTATACTTATATACCTATCCAAAAACAAAAACAAATACAAACTGCACCTGCAAGTTGATTGCCCAAAATCTGTTTCGCTATATCAGTGTCAAAAAGATGATTATTGGCTATTCTGGTTACTATTATTACTGTATAAAATGATGTACAAGATCAGGTGGGACGTGTAGATCAGGAAGAAGTAGGCCAAAGGATCAATTCTTTAATAAACCAATATGCAAGGCACTTTAATATAGTGCATTCTTTTTCTGCTTCTTTTGCATCTTTAAAATATTTTATTTTGTATGATTGTTATGAAAAACATGCTTTTGTGGTATTAAACGACACAATGGCAAGAGGTAAATTTATCTTTCATTACTAATCTATCACAAACAAATATTGTATTGAAGTAAGTAAAGACATTTAAATGCTATCATCTTAATGCGCATTAAGCTCCCATCTTGCTCTTTGGGCAAGAATCTATGCTCTATTGCTCCGTTGGTCAGAAATCACTTTTAGCAGTTGGTCCCTTGTAAATATGGTCAACGTGTATTTGAAAACATTTTGTACTTTCCTTATCTTATTATGAGATGCGACCTCCTAGCCTGTCTGTTATGTCAGTGTCATATTTCTAATTTACTGATATTAACCCTAATAAGAATATTTTTAACAAAATAAGGCGCTATTTCGAAGTCAAGTTCAAGTGCACAGGCGTATGATCAACATTCATTTAAATAACACATGACTCCGCGTTATTTTACATGCTTATAATGCTTGGGTATCCTATAAATATTCTGAGTTAATGGCCAAATCTTGTCTATACATTAAAAAATATTTGTTATATAATTATATTTGTTATTTATTTATGTTTCAAAAAAGATAACCAAATATTCAAAGCCATAAACCAACGCACAATCCTGATTTTATCCTACTGTCCTCATCGTAATTCCCCTTCCCAGTCCTAAGGAGTAATCTAACTGCACCTGCATGATGGATGATCTGAAGGCTATTTTGATCCGTAATAATTTTGCTGTCAAAATTGATGTACACGTTCAGGTGGTTAATTTGATGTAGTATAGGCCTAATAGATATAATAACAGTTGAGCCCACAGCTTTAGAAGAATCTAGAAAAAGTTCGTTGCCTTCCACTGCAACCCATTTTGTGAGCTAAGTTTTGTTATGCAAAATTGATTTTCAAAGGCTTTTCATTTTAGAGAATGGTTATCTAACTAAAGTGACATCACTCATCGAAACAAGAAATTCATCATTTATTTCTTACAAAAACTTTTTTTTTTTAATTTCACTTGGCGGTAGATTTAGGCGCGTTTTGGAAATAAATTTTGGATTTAGATCATTTTTGGAAACAAACACAGATTTTTGTGTAATGGTAAGTTCAATGAAAGCAACTACTTCAATCCCCGCATCTTTTGGAAAAGTGCTCTTCGTTTACAGTTTATTTCCAAAAGGGCCTAAATCCATCTAAAAATCAGCAAATAAGAATAATTTCTTGTCATGCTTAATTCATTTGTAAGTGTTTACTGCTTTGCAAGTTAGAGATAGGTCCTCTTTCTATAGTGATATCACTCACGTTAATCATTGGTTTTTAAATGTTATTGAGTGGTTTCTTAAAACCCACGGTAGTGGGTTGCGCCAAAGTGTGGAATCTAAAGAAATCAATAAATGAACGTGAAATTCAGCGCATCTACATGTACCTTTGTTATTAAACAATTTGTGTTTATAGAAGCTGTTTTAATAAGTAGATTAGTTCAGAAAACACCAGAAATATGAAATATAATTTTGAAATTCCTAAAATTTTAAAATATCTTATTCGATAACCATCATACCGAGTCATTTACAATCAAAATAACAGTAAACATGCAAACAGGATGCAACAATTCCAGACCTGTTCAAGAGAGTGTCTTGTGTCATTACCAATAATTTCGTTTAAAAGCCAATATGCTTAGAAAAAATTAAAATATTTGCTCACTGAAAACACACTACACATATATTTGCGGAATTGAAATTAAAAAGCAAATTAAAGATATTCCAATGTCAAGTGATAATAAAGCTAGATTGCTGATGTACTTCATTTCTTAAATTTAGGCCAAATCTATCTTACCGCACCCTCCTTATCCTTATCTTCCTATCCAAAAAAGAAATACAAATCGCACCTGCAAGTTGATTGCCAAAAACCTGTTTCGCTATATCAGTGTCAACAATATGATTATTGGCTATCCTGGTTACTATTATTACTGTATAAATTGATGTACAAGATCCGGTGGGACTTGAAGATCAGGAAGAAGTAGGCCAAAGGATCAATTCTTTAATAAACTAATATGCAAGGCACTTTAATATAGTGACGAAAGCATTAGTGCCTTCTTTTTCTGCTTCTTTAACCTCTTCAAAAATATTTTATTTTGTATGATTGTTATGAAAAACATGCTTTAGTGGTATTTACACGACAATAGCAAGAGTTAGTTTTATTTTTCATTACTAATCTATCATAACTATTGAAGTAAGAGAAGACATTTAAATGCTATCATCTTACTCCGCATTAAGTTCCCATCTTGCTTCTTTAGGCAAGAATCTATGCTCTATTGCTCCGTTGGTCAGAAGTCACTTTGAGCCGTTGGTCCCTTGTAAATATGGTCAACGTGTTTTTGAATACATTTTGTACTTTCCTTATCTTATTATGAGATGCGACCTGCTAGCCTGTCTGTTATGTCAGTGTCATATTTCTAATTTACTGATATTAACCCTAATAAGAATATTTTTAACACAATAAGGCGCTACTTCGAAGTCAAGTTCAAAAATGTACAGGCGTATTCATTCAAAATAACACATAACTCTGCGTTATTTTACATGTCATAATGCTTGGCTATCCTATACAATACATTTTCTGAATTAATGGCCAAATCTTGCCTATACATTAAAAAAATATTTGTTATGGTATATTTATCATTTATCTATATTTCAAAAAAGATAACCGAATATTCAAACCCACAAACCAACACATAATCCGGATTTTATCCTACTGTCTTTATTATAATTTCCCTTCCCAATCCCTAGGAGTAATCTAACTGCACCTGCATGATGGATGATCTGAAGGCTATTTTGATCCGTTATAATTTTGCTGTCAAAATTGATGTACACGTTCAGGTGGTTAATTTGATGTAATACATGCCTAATAGATATAATAACAGTTGAGCCCACAGCTTTAGAAGAATCTAGAACAAGTTCGTTGCCTTCCACTGCAACCTATTTTGTGAGCTAAGTTTTGTTGATGCAAAATTGATTTTACAAGGCTTTTCATTGTAGAGAAAGGTTATTTAACTAAAGTGACATTACTCATGGAAAAAGAAATTCATCATTTATTTTTTCTAAAAGGTTTTTTTTTTATTTCTCTTGGCGGTGGATTAAGGCACGTTTTGGAAATAAACTATGGATTTAGAACCTTTTGGAAATAAACATAGATTTTTATGTACTGGTAAGCTCAATGAAAACGACTACCTCAATCCCCGCATCTTTTGGAACGTAAAATTCAGCGCATCTACATATACCCTTGTAATTAAACAACTTGTGTTTATAGAAGCTGTTTATAAATAATTAATTCAGAAAATACCAGAAATATGAAATGTAATTTTGAAATTCATAAACTTATTCGATAATCATCATACCGAGTCATTTACAATCAAAAAAACAGTAAATATGCAAACAGGATGCAACAATTGCAGACCTGTTCAAAACAGTGTCTAGTGTCATTACCAATAATTTCGTTTAAAAGCCCATATCCTAAGAAAATTTAAACTATTTGCTTACTGAAAATACACTTCACACATATTTGCGGAATTGAAATTAAAAAGCAAACGAAAGTAATTAAAGAAATTCCAATGTCAAGTGACCATAAAGCTAGATTGCTGATTTACTACATTTCTTAAATTTAGGCCAAACCTTATCTAACCGTACCCATGGTACCCTCCTTATCCTTATCTTCCTATCCAAAAAACAAAAATAAATACAAACTGCACCTGCAAGTTGATTGCCAAAAACCTGTTTCGCTATATGAGTGTCAAAAAGATGATTATTGGCTATCCTGATTGCTATTATTACTGTATAAATTGATGTACAAGATCAGGTGGGACTTGTGGATCAGAAAGAAATAGGCCAAAGGATCTAATCTTAAATAAACCAATATGCAAGGCACTTTAATCTAGTGATGGAAGCATTAGTGCCTTCTTTTTCTGCTTCGTTTGCATCTTTAAAAAGATTGTTATGAACGACAATAGACAATAAAAAGAGTAATATTTTTCATTACAATTTATCATAACTGTTGAAGTAAGAGAAGAATATCGCGATATTTTTCTGGTGCTCCCCGCTAAATGTACTCCTTTGTACTCTAAGGAATCACCACGTGTGACGAAAGTCTCTTGAAAGCAGCCCAGCTATAGAAATGTTTACATTTTGACGTCACGATATCGATTCAAGAAGTTGATTATTAAGCTCCGCACACTTCTGAAAAAAAAAATCACCCGACCGGCCCTACTTAAATATTTTAGCCTGGCCGTAAAGCGGGGTTTGCTTTTTCCCAACGCCACAACAATTCTACAAATTGGCCTACAAGTTGAATATTGATTATTCATGTTTTAGTGAGTAACAACCACAAATGTTGATCTTTTTTCAACTTAGTATTTGCAAAGGTCAAAATAAAGTTTGCAGTTATATGGTTGACTGGCTTCAAGAAGTGGCTTTTTGGTTGTTGATCAACATTCATTCAAATAACATAATGACTCCTTGTTATTCTACATGTCATAATGCTTGGCTATCCTATACATTTTCTTATTTAATGCCAAAAGCTTGCCTATACATTAAAAATATTCGTTATATAATTATATTTATTGTTTACCTATAATTAAAAAAACCCAAAAAAACACCGAATATTCAAACCCACAAACCAACACACCCCCATGTGTTGGTGCAAAATAACTCCCCATGTGTGTGTTATATCACTTCAGACAAGATATTGACTAGCGGTGTATCTGTTTAATGGGGCTCTCCACACGGAAGCCTCAAATGTAGATGCATCTAGATGAATGTAGATTTCCAAAGTGCAGATTGTGTTCACACGGTCAAGCGTCAATCTGACTTTACTCCAGGTGCGCGTATTGACACGCTGGGGTGTGTGTGCGTGAAAATAACGCAACTACGCGTATGTACACGCACAGTCAGTTACGCGCGTGCGATCGTTTGCTGAAGTCCAGTTTAATGTACATTCATCTAGATGTGCGAAGTTCAGATTGATTTGTCCGTGTGGAGAGCCCCATTATGACCTTCCTAGTCTAAAATAAATAAATAAATAAACAAAATAAATAAACAAATCTAACCCGTGATCTGTGTTCTCCGAAATTAATTAAAATTGCGATACAAAGACCTTCATAAATTTGCAACGGAATGTCGGATTTGAAAAATTCAATCGTTTTGGGATTCCTTATATCACATATCTTATATATTAGACGGACACCAAGAAATATAGATATTAAAAAAAAATAATACAGAGCCAAAAATGGAGATCTCATGATCGTAGTGCTGAGCTGATTGTCGCAGCAAAAGAGTGCGAGTTTATTACATTATCTTTTAAAATTGGTATGCTAAGAACTACAGGCTAACGTAACCTCAAAATTTTATAACCTTGGAGACTTGGTAATATTTTGTGTTTATTGAAGCTGTTTGTTAGTAGATTGGTTTAGAAAACACCAGAAATATAAAATGTAATTTTGAAATTCCTAAACGTTTTAATATGTTATTCGAGAACATCATGATCATACCGAGTCATTTACAGTCAAGATAACAGTAAGCATGCAAACAGGATGCAACAATTGCAGACCCGTTCAAAACAGTGTCTAATGTCATTACCAATAACTTCGTTTAAAAGCCCATATCCTAAGAAAATTAAAAATATTTTCTCACTGAAAATAAAATTAATTCTAGACACATTTGCGGAATTGAAATTAAAAAGCAAACGAAAGTAATTAAAGAAATTCCCGTGTCAAGTGATAATAAAGCTCGCTTGCTGATTTACTACATTTCTTTAATTTAGGCAAAACCTTATTTGACCGTACCCTCCTTATCCTTATCTTCCTATCTAAAAAAGAAATACAAACTGCAGCACCTGCAAGTTAATTGCCAAAAACCTGTTTCGCTATATCAGTGTCAAAAATATGATAATTGGCTATCCTTGTTACTATTATTACTGTGTAAAATGATGTACACGATCAGGTGCATTGGACTTGAAGATCAGAAGAAGTAGGCCAAAGGATCAATAATTCTTTAATAAACAAATATGCAAGGCACTTTAATAAAGTGATGGAAGCATAAGTGTCTTCTTTTTCTGCTTCGTTTGCATCTTTAAAATTTTTTAATTTTGTATAATAATAATAATAATAATAATGGAGGGTTCTTATAAGGCGCACACTCATCAAATGATCTCAATGCGCACAAACGAAGAAAACAAACAAGTTACATCTGCGAATCCCCTGACGAAAAAGGTGAGTTTTGAGATGTTTTTAAACTGAGGAAGAGAATGAATGTTACGGAGGCTGTTAGGAAGCGAATTCCAAACAGCCGGGGCAGCAAAATGGAAGGAGCGTTCACCAGCTGACTTTTAGATTAACACGAGGAGATTTCAAAAGTCTTTCAGTAGAAGATCGAAGTGATCGAGCAGGTTCATAAGTGCAGAGCGTGGCAGACAGGTATGATGGTAAAGTTCCTTCAAAGTGCCGGAAAGCAAGAACAGCTAACTTGTACTGGATACGGTAATCTAAAGTCAGACATTGAAGCTCCTTTATGACAGGGGTGATATGATCATACTTTCTCTTTTTCATGATCAAGCGAGCCGCACAAATTTGAATTCTTTGAAGCCTGTTGAGTTGATCAGTGGTGATGCCGGTCAAGGATGAATTGCAGAAATCAAGGCGAGATGTTACAACAGAATTGATTAGACAGGATGTAGCTCTATCAGACAGATAGGATCGAATACAGCCAATACGTCTTAAAGACAGAAATGACAAACGGCAAACATCACTGATGTGACTGGACATGGATAGCGTTTGATCAAGCCGCACCCCAAGGTACTTAACAGACTCCTGTATTTGAACATCAGAATCTAAAATTTTGATTGAACTGGTAACGACTTGCTTTACACGAGAAGCGGTGCCCACGATCAAAACCTCAGTCTTTTCACTATTCAACATTAACTTATTACTGTCCATCTAATGCGAAATATCAACTATACACTTTTGAATTGCCATTTTAGTTAAATCAAACTGCTCAGGTGGTCCACCTTGAAATACAACGGTATCATCGGCATACTTATGGAAGGAACAATTATGTAAGTTGATGACATCTAAAAGAGATTGGGAATATAACGTGAACAACACTGGCCCCAATACAGAGCCTTGAGGAACTCCATATAAAAGTGGGCGCTGATTTGATGTGTTGCCATTAATAATAACAGATTGATGTCTTTGAGAAATATATGAAGAAAACCATTTGAGAACATTACCACTGATACCGAATGTAGTTTCAAGGCGTTTAAGCAGTATAGAATGGTCAAGCGTATCAAACGCAGCACTGAGGTCAAGGAGGGCGACGAGCGAGACTAATTTCTCGTCAGAGCTTGTGAGCAAGTTGTCCATGACACTCAGTACTGTGGTTTCTACGCTATGACCTTTTCTATAAGCACTCTGATTATTTTCCAGTAAGTTATTGTCAAAGAGATGCTGCTGTAATTGTTGAAGAACCACTCTCTCAAGAAGTTTGGAGATAAACGGAAGGTTGGATACTGGTCTGAAATTCTTAAGATTGTTTAAGTCAAGTCCATGTTTTTTCAGGAGAGGGACTACGACAGCCTCTTTAAGCTTAGATGGAACAGTACCTGAAAGAAGGGACTCATTGACAATGCGAGTTATCAGAGGAACTAGACTCTCGGCACATTGTTTGACAAGCTCAGTCGGAAGTGGGTCCAAGATGCAACTTTGATTGGACATTTTTTTCATAAGAACAACTATATCATCTTCACAAACAGGAGAAAAATAATCAAACACAGGACCATTATAAATGGCAAAGCATGGAGGCTGACTGGGCCGAGAATCTAATTTCTCTCTTAAACCAGTTATTTTATTTGAGAAAATTGGCAAAACTTGTCTGGTAATTCATCTACAGAAATATTAGATGGAAGTGTAGAAGATTTTGATTTGCCCAGGAGGTCATTTGACACTTTGAAAAGTTGTTTTGTGGAAAACCCGTTAGAGTCAATTTTACTCATATAGCGGCAGAAATATATTTGGAAGTATCATTTCTTGCGTTAATGTACGCCTCCTTGTGAACAGAAAGTTTTGTTTTGCGCCACAATCGTTCAGCACGTCGTCGTCTACGTCGCGAATTCCTGACTTCAGTAGTCAGCCAGGGTGCGGATGGTCTGTCCCTAACACTCCTAGTGACCAACGGGGCATGCTGATTGAGAGTCTGTTTGAGGGAATCATTATATATGTCAATAAGGTCATCGACAGTTGAGCTATTTATGTTAAGTAACCGCGCAGACAAGTCCGTTTTCAATTGATCTTTATCAATTGCCCGCAGATTTCGCGAAGTTACAACACGTTTAACAGGAGCAGGTTTTGAAATACAAATATGTCCAAATCTAGCAAAATGATATGATATCCCCGGATAAATATGTACATCTTCAAATGTCATAAGTGGATTTTCATTTCTTACAACGACCCAATCAAGAATGTGATTTCTAATATGGGTGGGTTTGTCAACAAGTTGAGAGAGTTGTATGATTGTTATGAACGACAGTAGACAATAAAAAGAGTTAGTTTTATTTTTCATTACAACTTATCATAACTATTGAAGTGGACATTTAAATGGTATCATCTTACTGCGCATTAAGCTCTCATCTTGCTTCTTTGGGCAAGAATCTATGCTCTATTGCTCCGTTGGTCAGAAATCGCTCTAAGCTGTTGGTCCCTTGTTTTTATGGTCAACGTGTATTTGAATACATTTTGTACTTTCCTTATCTTATGACATAAGCCTTACAAACACCTGATATCGCGATATTTTTCGGGTACTCGCCGCTAAATGTACTCATTTGTACTATGAAAGCAGCCCAGCTATAGAAATGTTTACATTTTGACGTCACGATATCGATTGAAGAAGTTGATTTTTAAGCTCCGCCCACTTCTGATTCCCATCTTTTACCGTGAGTTTTCATGGGTTAGAAAGCCCAAGGGTAGCACTTGTTTTAGAAAATCAACCAATAGCAAACCGTTTTAAGTTGGATAAATTATCACAGGTGATTAAGTTTGCATATATTTCACATGATCTTCAATGCTGAAAATATTTTTGCCGTTGAATATCGTAACTGCTTCGTCATTCTGGGTAAGTTTTTTGCATTATTTTATCATTATCATATAATATTATTACCTTGCCAGGTTACTATACTAATCAAGGATTAATTTGATACCAACTGCATCAAAATCAATTGAGTTGATTCTCTAAAATGACGAAATTTGTCGAACAGTTTCAACCACGTTGTATGCTGCCACTTATTTTACGTTTTCATTTTCTTTGACTTGTCACTCTCTATGATACAATTCTCCTTTTTTTCCATTCTTCTTCTTTTTCTTTTTCTTTTTTTTAAATTAAAATAAGACATGGGCTACTGATAAATTTGCTAATTTAATCAGGTATAGGAAAATACGCTTTCGGACTAGCGAACGTTATTTCATTTTGGGACTAGTGGGCTATTACCCTAAATTTGTGGGGTTTTTTCCTCTTTTTTTAATTTTTTTGCCAAAATCATGTAAAATCAGCAGGCTTTATGAGTCAAAATTAACAATTTTGGTTCATGTTTTAAAGAAAATGTCTTTGTGCAAATTTTTCAGGTTTCCTCCCAATTTTTCGGATTATTTTAGGGGGAATTTGAAAAAAAAATCACCCGACCGGCCCTACTTAAAAATTTCGCCTGGCCGTAAAGCGGGTTTTTTTTCCCCAAGGCCACAGTAATTCTACATAATAGGCATACAAGTTGAAAATTGATAATTCATGTTTTAGTAACAAACACAAATATTGATCTTTTTTCAACTTAATATTTGCAAAGGTCAAGTGTCAAAATAAAGTTTGCAGTTATATGGTTGACTGGCTTCAAGAAGTGGCTTTTTGATTGGTTGAAAGGAAGTCGGTGACTTGTTTAGTGTCTCGCAGTAATTGACAGTTTGGCGTTTTGGTCTAGGAAAAATGTCCCATGTGTAAGGCTTGTGATGATTAGATGCGACCTTTTAACCTGTCTGTTATGTCAATATAATTTTTCTGGTTTACTGATAATCCTTAATAAGAATAGTTTTTAACACAATAAGGTGCTATTTCGAAGTCACGTTCAAGTGTACAGGGGAATTGATCAACATTCATTAAAATAACACATGACTCTGCGTTATTCTACATGTCATAGTGCTTGGCTGTTATTTATAAATTGTCTGGCTATCCTATAAATTGTCTGATTTAATGGCCAAATCTTGCCTATAATTATATTTATCATTTATCTATAATTAAAAAAACGTCCCTTGTAAATATGGTCAACGTGTATTTGAATACATTTTGTACTTTCCTTATCTTATTATGAGATGCGACCTGCTAGCCTGTCTGTTATGTCAGTGTCATATTTCTAATTTACTGATATTTGCTGTCAAAATTGATGTACACGTTCAGGTGGTTAATTTGATGTAATATAGGCCTAATATAATACCAGTTGAGCCCACAGCTTTAGAAGAATCTAGAAAAAGTTCGTTGCCTTCCACTGCAACCTTTTTTGTGAGCTAAGTTTTGTTATTCAAAATTGATTTTCAAAGGCTCAGGCTTTTCATTTTAGAGAATGATTATCTAGCTAAAGTGACATCACTCATCGAAACAAGAAATTCATCATTTATTTCTTACAAAAAGCTTTTTTTTTTAAATTTCGCTTAGCGGTGGATTTAGGCACGTTTTGGAAATAAACTTTGGATTTAGACCCTTTTGAAAAAAAAACACAGATTTTTGTGTACTGGTAATAAGCTCAATGAAAACGACTACTTTAATCCCCGCATCTTTTGGAAAAGTGCTCTTCGTTAACAGTTTATTTCCAAAAGGGCCTAAATCCATCTAAAAATCAGCAAACATAAATAATTTCTTGTCATGCTTAATTCATTTGTAAGTTTTTACTGCTTTACAAGTTAGAGATATGTCCTCTTTCTATAGTGATATCACTCACGTAAATAAAATATTTATTTTTTATATTTCATTGAGTGCTTTATTAAAACCGACGGTAGTGGGTTGTGCCAAAGTTTGGTAAATAAAGAAATCAAAAATCAGCGTGAAATTCAGCGCATCTACATGTACCGTTGTTATTAAACAACTTGTGTTTATAGAAGCTGTTTATAAGTATATTAGTTCAGAAAACACAAGAAATATGAAATTTAATTTTGAAATTCCTAAACTTTTTAATATCTTATTCGATAATCATCATGATCATACCGAGTCATTTACAATCAAAATAACAGTAAACATGCAAACAGGATGCAACAATTGCAGACCTGTTCAAAACAGTGTCTAATATCATTACTAATAATTTCGTTTAAAAGCCCATATCCTAAGAAAATTACAAATATTTTCTCACTGAAAATAAAATTAATTCTACACACATTTGCGGAATTGAAATTAAAAAGCAAACCAAAATGATTAAACAAATTCCAATGTCACGTGATAATAAAGCTATATGCCTATTATACCTGATTTTCTACATTTCTTAAATTTAGGCCAAACTTTATCTCACCGTACCCTCCTTATTCTTATCTTCCTATCCAAAAAAAGAAATACACACTGCACCTGCAAGTTGATTTCCAAAAACCTGTTTCGCTATATCAGTTTCAAAAATATGATTATTGGCTATCCTGATTGCTATTATTACTGTATAAAATGATGTACAAGATCAGGTGGGACTTGTAGATCAGGAAGAAGTAGGCCAAAGGATCAATTCTTTAATAAACCTTTATGCAATGCACTTTAATAACAGTGATCGTGGTGATGTTCACCAAATGGAAGACGGAAGCATTAGTGCCTTCCTTTTACTCTTTTAAAAGATTTTATTTTACATGATTATTATGAAAAAAAAGTCTTTTGGATAAAACTTTATACATTTGAATGCTGTCACCTTACTGCGCATTAAGTTTCTATCTTGCTTCTTTGGGCAAGAATCAATGTTCTCATTGCTCCGTTGGTCAGAAATCACTTTAAGCCTTTGGTCCCTTGTAAATATGGTTAACGTGTATTTGAATACATTTCGTACTTTCCTTATCTTATTATGAGATGCGACCTCTTAACCTGTCGTGTTATGTCAATAATCATATTTCTGTTTTACTGATAATCCTTGATAAGAATATAGTTTTCAAAACAATAAAGCGCTATTTCGAAGTCAAGTGCACAGGTGTATTGATCAACATTCATTCAAAATAACACATGACTCTGTGTTTTTTTACATGTCATAATGCTTGGCTATCCGATAAATATTTTGAGTTA
>JXSR01S035100.1:0-10326 GCA_000969725.1 Ophiothrix spiculata
ATAATTGTGTCTACATCTGGATAAAAGTATTTCAGAATGGGATATGAACTAAGTAAACATAAATAATGGTGTATGAAAGAAGTGAAAATAGAGTAAAACAACAGGGGATTGGGATATTGATATTGATACATGTATGGAATATTAGTGAAAATAGACAGTAAATGCCTTGAATCAAGGCTATCCATGTCATTACTTTGTATTTATGCAAACTATTATAAAAAACCACCAACCAACCAAACAAACAAACAAAAAACAAAAAACAAAAACGAAACAAAACAAACGAGAGAAAAAAAATGGGCTGATTCGTGTTAAGGGGCCATTCAATTTGGACTTCTACAATATGCACCTTTTGTCGATAATTGAACATAACATCACTATTGTACTGTACATTAAATTCAATTCAATGCAAAACTATACCCTAAATCACTTCAAAAATGGCACACAGGTGTATAATGATGTATTTAACAATCCTATGATAGGTTTTGTTGATATCTTGTAGTATACTGGTTTTATAGCCAAAATTCTCAATTTTGACGTCAAAAAAGGTATCAAAATCTAGAATGTTGGTCATAAAACTAGTATATTACAACAAGATATCTAAAAGAACTATCATAAATTTTTAGAGCACATTATTATACACCTGTGTGCCAATTTTCTAGTGATTTGAATGAAGAGTGTAGATTTGCATAAACTTTGAAATTTGGGTGAAATTTTATGTCGCAAGTGACCTTTGACCTTCAACCATTACTTTTGACCTTGATATTTAATGCTGCTAATTTCTATAAGTAAAAGAAAATGCTATGCATAATGTAGGGCCTATATACCAAGTTTGAATATGACATGTAATAGTGATGTTATGTTCAATTGTTTAGGAAAGGTGCATATTGCAGAAGTCCAAGGTGAATGGCCCCCTTAATTACTATCTATGTGGTTGTGATATCTTTCTCTTTGCTTTTTAAAAATAATATATAATGCCATAATGCCATTGGCTTTCACGCAACAACTTTAAAATCCAATGACCGACATTCCCTATACACTTGAGATTAGGGAAACACTGCCCATGTATGCTTGGGACCAGTTGTTTTAAGCATGTATCTATATTTTAACTTAAGTGTGACTATAGTGGGCATGACACGAGAAAACCGTAATGAGAATCATTTGTCGAAATATTACCATGCAGCGTTTTTGTCAAGTACCACCTTTCTGAAATCGGTGTCCTCCTCCTAAAAACGAGTAAAAGTACGAATAGTATAAGCCCTGGCAAAAATAGGTACATTCATTTGTACTTAAAATGTACCTATACTGTATTTAGTACAGATTAGGTGTTTTCTGTACCTAATTGTACCTATACTGTTTTTAGTACGTACCTAATACAGTATACATGGTATAGATACATTTTAGGTATACTAAGCATGTGCCTATACTATAGCTATGACACGGTTTTGTAGTGGCAATGTACTTATTTTGTACCTAATGTACCTCCTGGCGGTGCTCAACTATCACCACACGCAATGTTTGTGCTCTCAGTCTACCCAACTTGCTCTATGTAATTTTGCTTGTCAGCCTGATATTTATCTGTACCAATCTGATGTTCTTGATGTCAGCCTTAAAAAGGAGTTCAGAAGCACTATTTTGGTAGTTGAAGTCAACTACCTTGCAGTGGTGTAAGCTTATGTAGGTACGTTCACATAAAAAATCCTGTTTTGGAACCGAAAACTGGTGATTCTAGGTACATTCACCTATAATGCATCTATATCCAGTTTCCAAACCCACTAGGTTTCTAAACCCAGCTAGTGATCCTAGGGACTTGTAGGTATATACCTAAAAAAACCTGTTTTGGAACCAAAAACTTGTGATTCTAGGTAGGCCTACATGTACCTATAAGTACCTATATCCAAACCCACTGCAGCAAGTGATCCTAGGTACATGTAGGTATATGGTCACAAGCCTGTTTTACAAACACCTGATATCGCGACATTATTCCGGTGCTCACCGCTAAATGTACTCCATTACATTATAAGGAATCACCACGTGTGACGAAAGTCTCTTGAAAGCAGCCACAGCTATAGAAATGTTTACCGAAATAATTGGGTTTCTGATTTTTTTTTTACAACTTTAACTTGTTTACACAAATAAAATCAAGTCAATCCCACCGTTCATCATTTCCTATTGTCAGTTATTCATAGCCTCAACAGAGGCCTTCCGAAGGTCAGTCTTGCATGCACATGCTGTCTAATTGAAAGTAAAGTACTCAAAACCATGTTAAGGGCCCTGTCAACCCTTCGTTTTCTGAAATATTTTATGCTCTGTAACTCAGCAACGGATGATTAAATCCAAATAAAAGTATGTTTCTAGAAGCGGATTTGCATACTGAACATGATGGTGAGGTCATTTTTGGACCAAAATGTGTCATTTTGGACCTAGGTCCAAAAATCAAATTTTTTGGCCCAAAATTTTACGGGAAAGCTAACTAAATTTTGCTATAGTGAAATTTCGAACCATTTTACTTTTTAGAATCTAGAAAGCAAAATATAGGAACGCTTTTTTCAAATGTTTGATTCTTTTCTTAGTTTTTGAGATATTGTCAAAAATTGGTCCAAAAAATCTCAAAAATCCCACTTCTGACACAAATTTTGGTGTCAGCAGTGGGATTTTGACCTATTTTTGGCAATATTTCAAAAATGAAGAAAAAAATCAACAATTTGAAAAAAGCGTTCCTAGATATTGCTTTCTAGATTCTAAAAAGTAAAGCAGATCAAAATTTTACCAAAGCAAAGTGTAGTTAGCTTTCCCGTAAATTTTGGGGCCAAAAACATGATTTTTGGACCATTTTTGGACCTTAGGGCCAAAATTTCACATTTTTGTCCAAAAATGACTTGACCAGCGTCTTCAGTATGCAAATTTACATCTAGAAATGTATACTTTTATACGGATTTAATTATTTGTTGCTGAGTTACAGAGCAAAACCACTTTCTGAAAATGGAGGGTTGACAGGGCCCTTAACAGCCAACCTTCCTCATATATCTAATACACGCGAGACACACATTGGTGCTGTTGTTATGTCTGACCAATTCTTTATGCGAATTCAGTGTAGCGGATAGAGATATTGATTCTGGTATCCTAAATATCTGCTTGGTCAAGGGCCAAATTTTCTTGTTAATAATATTTTCTGCTTGGTTAACCTTCAAGTAGGGCTTGTGATTGGCTGTTGTAAAGCAGTGACTGACTCATTACCATACAGTTTATCTGTTGGTCTTGGGGAAAATGTCTCACTGCTAAGCCTTGTGTGGTATATACGGTATATACCTAAAAATCCTGCTTTGTATGTACCTAAAAGTACCTAAAATTAGCATATTTCGGTTCCAAATCAAACTATTTTAGGTACATATTAATAGGTACCTAATAGGTACAGTAGGTACTTATAATAGGTTCAGTACCTAAGTATACATATTTTTTGCCAGTTATAGAGTTAGATTCATTTAAAGATGCTGCGATGCTATTTTTAATCTCCAGATTACTTTGGGCCATTTTCACGAAAAACATGGTAATGGACGCAAAATCACTAGTAAAGTTGCATGTATTAAGTAGAGACTCTATTCCATATGTACCCCAAAAATTGGGATTTTCTGATATGTGTAAGTAGGTAAAAACTTGCAGGAAAGATGACGTTCAGCCAAACGGCACCCTTAAGCAGTGTACTTGTTGATACGGGATGATAGCATCCAAGTGGGTAATTACGGAACGCTTTTCCACTCTCTCCAAAATAGCTTCACTTAGGGTTGGTTCAAAGTTTTTGGCAGACAGAATATTCTATGCAACAACTATCCGTGTTTAAATGATTTCCCCTTATACCCTAATGCACCTTTGGATTGGAACGGGGATTTGATGATATCGTGTAGAGTACATTTTTATTCGCCACCGTGTCGAATATTAAATAGTCGTTATTACATAGATATGCGTGCCAGATTTGATTGAATAACGAATAAATATTGTGCAATTGGCATAGAATGTTCTATGGGAAGAAGTAACTTAGAACCGACCCTTATTCCTCTTTCGAACCACCATCCCTCCTGATCTAAGATTATAACAGTCAATAGACGGTATCCAGAAGTTGCAATATGTGTTCAATCATGCATGCAGAGTGTGCTTGGTATTCTGAAGAGCTTGGACGTCTGAGCATTTAAACGCACCGGTGGCTCGTCTTAAACAAGTACCAGTCTGTTCCTAATTTCTTGTTGGCAGGCTTAAAACTATTTCAAATGTCAAAGAGTTTGTATGTATTTTTAACTCTTTAAGAGATACCCGCATAGTATGGAATAGTAAAATGAGTCCGGCACTTGTTGGTATCAGAGTTCTGACTGCAAGATGGTACTGTTTGTGGTCTGTGCCTGATTTGTTTATTGTTTTGGCCTTTTTCAAAGCCCAATCAGGGTAGCCGTAATAACTTTCTTCCCAGGTTACTGATCACAGGAGAATGCGGATGACGCACAGTTTATGTATGAGAGGATGATGGGAACAAAGGTTTAAAAATGCGGGTCCTTTGGGGTAATCAATGCAAAGTTTAAAATACCAAATGGCCATTCTAGGCCCAGGCATTAGAAAAATCCGATTATCAATATCGATTACACTATGGAACTGATTTAAGGGTCCTGTCAACCCTCCGTTTTCAGAACTTTTGGTTTCTGCTCTGTAACTCACCAACGGATACTCAAATAATAAATCAAAATAAAAGTATACACTTCTAGTAGTGGGTTTGCATATTGAACATGATGGTGAGGTCATTTGTGGACTAAAATGTGTAATTTTGGCCCTCAGATCCAAAATGATCTTGTTTTGGCACAAGATAAGTCCGTATCCAGTCCTGAAAACCGGGTTTGTTTGTAGTAGTATAACGTAGATTCCTCCTGTAAAAGGAGCACCGAAGAGGAGATCTTCGTAAAGTAGAAATTCACATCAAAACCATCACCACATACATGAAAAGAAGCATAAACCACACCACCATCATAGAAGACAGCACAATTATATCTAATCTACCACAACGAAAAATGACTAACTACAGTCATGCAAAAAATCAATGCAAACGCAAAGTTCATTCAGCTACAGCATGCATACAAGAGACAAATGACGCAAGCAAAGCAGCAACAGGCTTATGGTGGATTCTCCGGGACGCATGAATCTGAGATGATCTTTGATCTATGTTGATGCAGGGCATAACACAGTCTTCTACTGATCGGTTCAAGTTCGTGGATAATGTTGTTGTTTTGCAGAGCAGGAGCTTGAGGACACTTCGTGCAGTATAATATAAGCTGAAGAAAGATGTTGTCAGAGGATATTTCTTCCCACAGGTCTTCACTGAAGTTTTCTGTAAAAAGGGATTCGTACTCGTTGACGTATTTAGTACGTGAACTAGCGAGAGCTGTGCACTCCAGAAGAAAATGCATGCGGTTCTCAGGGTATGGACATGTTGGGTTAACAGCAAGCTTGTTGAATCTGGTCTTGTTTGTCTGCAGGATATATGTTCCAGTTGCCAGCCTACACTTAATAGATGCCCTGTGAACATCAGTATGGTTATGGTCCACAGTGCTCCACAGATGGTGTGCCTGGAAAAACTTGTCAGCATCCCAATTAATGTATCGCATTGAAGACTTTGAGATGGCTTGATTGTATAGCTTTGTTTCCCAGAAGTTTTCAACTGCAGTTTTGACAGTGTTCATCCAAGTGCTCTTAGATGGTGGATCTTCTAAAAGACTGTGGGCATCAGGCAGGGCGTATTTTGCAAGTGTAATTCCAGTCCTAACCCAGCAAACACAAAACGTTCAGAAACCGTTCTGGTTAGGTTCTGGTTTGGTCTTTTACGTTTTCGCCTTCCAAAACGTTCTTTAAACGTTTTTGTTTAGTTATATTTCTTGGGATTTAAGAATGTTTAACTAAGACGTTTAAAGAACGTTTTCTAGACGTTAGAAAATGAACCAGCATATTTTCGTTATTTTGCAAAGTTCACAAAACGTCCTTTCCAAAACGTTTTTAATGGCATTTTAATGACGTTTATAAAACGTTGTAGTTTGGTTATATTACTGACACTTTTTGTTTAGTTTGTAGGACATTTAGAGAACGTTTTCTAGACGTTATAAAATGTACAAACATATGTTCGTTATTTGGCGACGTTCATAAAACGTCCTTTCGAAAACGTTTTTAAACGCATTTTAGTGACGTTTAAAAGACGTTGTTGTTTGGTTATATTACTGACGTTTTCCGTTTATATTATTAGGACGTTCAGAGAACGTTTTCTATACGTCCAAATATTCCAATATATTCCAATATATTTGTTATTTTGTGATGTTTAAAAAACATCTTTATAAAACGTTGCCGTTTGGTTACATTTCTGACACCTTCAATTTTCTTTGATAAGACATTCATAGGACGTTCTCTATACTTTTAATGTTCTGGTCAATATTACAAAATGCGCAAATGATTAATCTTTACCTTGTGGAGGCATAAGTGTGCTCATAATATTTAAAAAAATGTTTAAAAGGTAAAATGTTATTTAATATGATAAAAAAAAATCAATTATCTACAGTAAATCTGGTTATTAATTTATAAAAATATTTTTTGAAATATTGACAAAAAATAAGTCAAAATTTCATTTTTAAACCAAAAATCTCATTTTGGTATTGAGAATTACGTTCTAGATATTGCTTTCTAGGTAGCCTCATAATTTTTCCACACAAAATGTGATTATCTTTATTGGCCAATCTTGCGTGACCAAGGTGGGGGGGGGGGGTTTCGGGGGCCCTACAACAGGTTTTCGCGCCAGTAGCGCAAAAACGTGAACTTTTTTTACATTGCCGCTCCATGTAATTGTCAAAATTAATGCAGCGGGTCCCTCAGTGGCAAAGAAATTCAAATCGATCCAGTCGTTTTCGTGCTAATTAGCATAAAGTGATTTTTCGAGGGCGCTGTTCAAATTTGTTTTGCCCATAAAATCCAACCGAATAACTTTTTTCTAACTTTATTTTGGCAATGTAATTGTACTTGCAATGTGCAAATTTGAGCGAAAATTCCTTCGGGAACACGGCTTTTGAAATTTTGGCGGGACAATTTTTGACGCGACACAAAAAATGTTTTTTTGGTTGCCATTTCTCAACTTTCCTGCCATTTCGAAACGGTTCATCCGATTTTCAAAATTGTGTCTTTATTTTGCTTCTTTTTTACATGATTTATCATTGACCTAACTTTCAACGTTAAATCCATACCGGTAGGGTGTTTTAAGGGGGAGTGTACCTAGGACCCCCTCCCCCTTGGGACCAACTTAGCACAAGCGACTAGGGACGACCTAGTAACCTTGTCAATCACACTCTGATCTATTGTAATAATGCCGCAGTAAATCGATATTATTATCGACTTTTTATTTCATTTCATTTTTTGTTTTGCAATACGAAGACCATGGGAAGACCCATCACTACTGATTATCATTTTTTCATTTATCCTTTCTGTTATTTTTTAATTGATTTTCTTCTATCTGTGCTATCATCTTTGTATCTAGGCCTAACAATTAATTGAAACTTTTACCTGGGACTACAAATACTAAAAATTTTAGTATTTGTAGTCCCAGCTTTTACTTGTCTTCGAATTTCACGTGAGTTTTTCAAGTTGTTTTTTACACAGGAGATTTTTGCCAATCTGGACCATTCTGGCAATTTGCGCCATTATGGCAAATGCCAGAATGGCTCAGAATGGCTGCTCAATGAACATTTGCCAATCTGGCCACAGCTGGCATTTGATCATTGGGCCCAAAGTGGCTGCCACCTGGGCTCATTATGGCAAAGTGATATAAAGTTATGTTTTTAATATTTTTTCAATTTTGACCAAAATAGAATATTTTGGTGGTTCCCGTGATGGTGGTTCCCCAGTGTTTTCTTTTGGCTCCATTACAATAACATAATACATGATGCATTATATGTATTTGAGGTCTAGAACTGCAGAGCAACATACATTGTTTTGGTTTGAAAAAATGGAATGTTTTGATGGTTCCCGTTATGGTTCCTGGTGTTTGTTGGCTCCAGTACCATACATCATAAAAGGATCAGAGCTGTTTGTGGCTTAGACCCCTGAAGTGACATTGACCATTTTATATTATTATAAAAATGGAATGTTTTGTTGGTTTCCATGGTAGTTCTCTTGTTGGCTGGCTCCAATACAACGGTGTTACACATCATAGCTGTTTGTGACTTAGACCCTGAAGTGATAAAAATGGAATGTTTTGATGGTTTCTGTGATGGTTCCTGGTGGCTGGCTCCAATACAAAAGTGATAACGCACGGATCGTATTTCTTTCTGATTGGTCAATTTGATTACATGTTCAGGTTAGGACTAGCGTTGGATTGTATGGATATTTTTGAAAAGTAGGGATGGGTGATATCAGTATTTCTGATAACATTAGTATTGGGTAATAGAGGTCACCATACTTGTGACGAATGTAAGGTAAGAATGTTTGGATCAGGATCCGGGATTAGGATTGGGTGTAGTGCATATTTTTGAAAAAAGGAGGGATGGGCGATATGACTTTCTGAATGCACTAATATTGGGTGGTTAAAATCAGCAAACTGAATTGCGAAGGTAAGGTCAGGTTATTAGGACTAGGGTTGGGGGGTATGATACAATCCAAATAATCTTCCATTCTTCATTAAGTTTGGCGACCTATACCACCCAATACGTATCTTGCTCAGTCTACCATATTTGAAGTTATGCGCATTGCGCACAACTCGTCTGCGCAAGATACGTCACAAGGTCCCGTATTTGTGGTACTTTCAAGATGCATTATGGGACATACGAAAGTGGTCTATTCAGTTTGCTGATTTTAACCACCCAATATTAGTACATTCAGAAGGTCATATCGCCCATCCTTACTTTTTTCAAAAAAATCCACAATGCCAAATCCTAATCTAAACATTCTTTCCTTACATTCGTCATAAGTATGGTGACCTCTATTACCCAATACTAATGTTATCAGAAATACTGATATCACCCGTCCCTACTTTTCAAAAATATCCATATAACCCAACGCTAGTCCTAACCCACACATGTAATGAAATTGACCAATCAGAGAGAAATATGATCCGTGCGTTATCACTTTTGTATTGGAGCCAGCCACCAGGAACCCCGGGCAGAAACCATCACAGAAACCATCAAAACATTCCATTTTTATCACTTTAGGGTCTAAGTCACAAACAGCTATTATGTGTAACACTGTTGTATTGGAGCCAGCCAACACTAGGGACTACCATGGGAACCATCGAAACATTCCATTTTTATAATATATAAAATGGTCAATGTCACTTCAGGGGTCTGATCCTTGTATGATGTATGATATTGGAGCCAACAAACACCAGGATCCATAACGGGAACCATCAAAACATTCCATTTTTTCAAACCAAAACAATGTATCTGGGACCATAAAACCTACGAGGTTTTATGGTCCCAGAATGTATGTTGCTCTGGGGTTCTAGACCTCAATACATAGGTAATGTATCATGTATTATGTTATTGTAATGGAGCCAAAAGAAAACACTGGGGAACCAACATCACGGGAACCATCAAAATATTCTATTTTGGTCAAAATTTAAAAAATAATAAAAACATAACTTTGCCATAATGAGCACAGGTGGCAGCCACTTTGGGCCCAATGATCAAATGCCAGCTGTGGCCAGATTGGCAAATGTTCATTGAGCAGCCATTCTGAGCCATTCTGGCATTTGCCATAATGGCGCAAATTGGCAATTGCCAGAATGGGCACAACTGCGTCCAATTCTGTGTGCACAGATTGGCAATTGCCAGAATGGCCACAATTGGCAATTGCCAGAATGGTCCAGATTGGCAAAAATCTCCTGTGTAATTCAAAAGTACTTTTTCATTTTATTCATCTTATTGGTTTACATATTTATTTATTTATTTCTATTTATTTATTTTTTACTTATTAATGATATGTTTTTTCTGTGTTATCTGTATTTTGAATGGATGATAGATACAGGGCAATTGCAAATAGGACCTACATGTATATAACTAGGACCTACGCCTACGCCTGCGTGCCGGTAACTTGGTAAATTGCCGGCCTGGTTTGCCCGGCCACTCACGGCCAGGCCAGAGGCACCTCGGGGAGGCACCATTGCTAGCCTCGCTGGGGACAGAGTTTTACCGTGGAATCTCAATTTCATGTAATACAAACTTTTAAAAGGATAATAATAAAAGGTAATAAAACTTGAAAAATATATCTTATTTAAGAGTATTAAATTATTATGTCAGGCCTAAAGCATGAAAATTAAATATTATT
>JXSR01S035102.1:0-10088 GCA_000969725.1 Ophiothrix spiculata
TAATTTTTTTTTTCTAAATATTGTTTACGTCTATAATATTTTGAAAAAAAAACCCTTCAAAAAATCTGTAAAATTCCAGAAATTGAGAAGAGAGTGAACGAGAATCAAAACATCATTTTTTGTGACCTTAATATCTTCATACATGTCATTATTTGACAGCTTTTAATTATGGATTACTGTTAATTTTATCACATTTATGTCAGTGTGGTGTATGAGACTCCAGATTTCTGTCATTTTGTTCTCGTTTTTCACATTTTGAAGGAAAATATGAAATTTGTGGATGAAAACCAAATTTTTGTTCTTGGTTTTCCAAATTTCAAAGGAAAATGTGATTGTTACTCCGAAAGGGGGGACTTTGCAGATTATATCAATTTTGATTTTATCATTTCAGCTGTTGCAGCATCTTTTAGGCTTTAAAATGGCAACTTACTTGTTGAAATTGATCAAGGCGATCAAATTTTACAACAGAAATTCTGCTGGATTTTCTTTATTTTTTACTGCCTATTTTCACATGTTTCATGAAAAGTGTTCTGTCGCAAAGCCCCCTTTTCGGGGTGAGTCATCACAAATATGTTATTTGTTTGGATGAAAACCAATGTAACCCTGGATGAGTTGAGTAGTACAATCATGCTGGTATTAGGTTTTTTTTTGTCAAATTTTGATTATCTGTTCAATCTAATTTATCTAGTCTATGCCATTTAGGCCCGGGGGGGGGGGGATCCACTCAAACAAGAAAGTGGTACTCGTGCTCATCATAAAAAATGGTGTAAAAGGGTCTGAATTTGACCTACCAGTGGCGTCTACACTTTTCGAAAAAGGGGTAGTTTTCAGCATAATTAACGCCATTTGGGGTTGTAAATTCAAGCTACATCTGCCACTAAGGGTCACTTTTCACTTTATGCCACTCAATTGAGTATCGTGCTGTATATGTTGTCTAAAAACTTCAATTATATATGTTTTAATACCTAATTTGTAAGATAAAGGTTTTAGAATTGTACGCCGTTATGCCATTTGGGGTGCGATTTACATCATATTGTGCCATTTAGGAGTGTATTTTTCGCTCGACAATTATGCCATTAAGGGTCCAATTTTGAGGTGCTCTGACAAGCATGAGTACCACTTTAGTATTTGAGCGGTCCCCCGGGCATTTGGGCTACTACACCAAGTATCCATTGCTTGATTGATTTCAATGCATTTCATAATGATGACGATCACCAAGCATATGACATCAAAAACACTTTGTCTTAAAGAGTCAAAATCATTTCACTCTTTTTTGAGTGAACTTAAACTACTTTTTAACACATACTGCTGACAACAATCAATTTTTCACATTCTGAATAAAAGAATTTTCAAAAAAAAAATGGGGTCAGTCATTTTTACTGGGAAAAAAATTGGAGGATTTTCAAATTTAGGGTTGATAGGTGGAGTACAACTAAACAATATTATTCTTGCTTTGTATCTGATGGTGAATTAAATGAATCTTGAATCTTGAATATTGTTGCCTAAAAGAGTAGGTGTCTGCAAATGTTTGGTGACCAAGCAAGATTTCACCACTAAATCTTAAATAAAAAATCATTAATCATTGAAGAAAAGGTTGTAAGTAATATATTTTTGCTTTTCAAGCAATAAATAATTATAGATTAATAACTGCGTATTACTTGACGCGAGTGAAATTGTACAAAAATAATGCACCGAGTACTGAAGTTGGAGTTGTCCGCACTCACGAGGCGCAGCCGAGTGAGTTGGACAACTTCGACTTCAGCACAAGGTACATTATTTTGGTACAATTTCACGAGCGCCAAGTTAAGAGCAGTTATTAATCTATTTCATACACGACAATGATTAAAATAAAATTGTAAAGAAATTAAATAGCATAATTATTTAAGAAAGTGTGTTCTTTTTCAATAAAACAAAGAAAATACAACCATTAATCCCATGTTAATCATTGTAATTTAGATTTACCTTTCTTTTTAAAAGAAACTTGCCATACAAGCGCTAGCATGTTACATGTACGCGTACATGGAATTGTACAACGCACTACGCTATACGCAGCGTGCAACTAGACGAGATTAATGAATGCGTATAAGTTACCAACTGCCCAATTAGATTGACATTTTCAACGCGTACTTAACGCGGAGTGTATGAACAATATATAGAGGTGACAACGTCCCTTAGTCTTACAATAAAACATGAGACAAGCATTCAACTATAAAGCTAGTAGGAGAAATCTAAAATTGTAGACACCGTCAAGAAACACAGGTCATACATTTTGTATCTCATGATGAGGCCTGATACAGGTTGGAAATGGTACCAATATACAGTTGAAAAAGTAGCACCACATCTCCAAATATTCTGCGCCAGCAGTTTTCAATGACACCATGACTACATTTACAACTAGGGTGTAGAACAGGGGTTCTCAATTGATTTATTGCAAGGGCCAAATTATTGTCAGAAAAATGCAGAAGGACCAAACAGAATCGTGTGTCACCGTGCAACCACCTTAACAGCTGTGGTAGTAGCAGCATCAGTTTTACTTTTGTTCATTTTAGCTGAAAATCATGTGACGGGGCTTTTTTAATGGACATGAAACACATAAAATCAGTAAATTTGCTAATTAGCTTACAAATTTTGTCCTATTCTAGCACATGTTTTGCATCAAAAACACACTACTTGAATAAATTTGTAGACTACTATTAAGTAAAAAGTAACGATAATTTTATAATTTTAAAGATTAGGTAATTCTTCAATTAAATGAGGAGTATTCTTTTCACTATTATTTTTCATTCTACACTTTTGTATGTCAGATTGTCTTTATGGAAATTTCCTCATTTTCAGATTTCAGGGACCATTTTTTGTCACTAATGTGGCTGCGGGCTAGATTTGGCCCACAGGCCATTATTTGAGGAGGCCTGGTGTAGAAAATGTTTAAAAATTGCAACTTTTACATCATATAAACAAGTTACATTATTTTATGTCAGGATAAAAAGTATGAAGTGGGGCATGTGGAAGAACAGAGGGATACTTAAATTTCCCTTTGAACATGGACCCAGTATAAAGATGAAATAAACAAACAAACATCTATGCTAGAATATAAAGTATAATTATATACAGTACTAATAGATTTGAAAAGGTTCATCAGGATAGTTGGCATAATAATATGAATATAAGTTCTCAAAACATATCCAGTACACTCACAGTGTTGAGCTATGACGTTTCGAGACCTGGACCTGGATGTCACAGAAGCCATCATATGTGATCAAGAAACCAGCCCATACGGTCTCGAAACGTCATAGCTCACAATGTGAGTATACTGGATATGTTTTGAGAACTTAATTCATAGTACTGATAGATAAAAGAAATATATTTTGGAACTCAATCACATGATTTGAAAATAGTTGAAGAATCATCATTTAAACCATCATAAAAAGTAGTCTTATCTTGATAAAGACTAATTCGGGCTCAGAAAGACTATTTTGATTTTCAAAGTACTGTGTTAGGTCTGACGTCATCAGAACCTGGCCATGCATATTTTATCTGCTCATAACGCTGGTACATACATTTCCCTGATACGTTTCCCATATTTTTACTTGATTGATACCAACTTATTATGAGCAAGCTCATATTTTCTTTAAATATATTAATGCAGTAAATAAAATAAATATGTGACCGTCCATCCCCAAACAGCCGTAAATGCATCCTCTTGTCATTTTCACTTTTTTAAATAAATGAAGTAGCCCTGATTTCAATGACATGTCCTACACCCATCCAGTGTCCAACTTACCAAAAAACTACCAAAGAGGATAGTATTTTTAAACAAAATAAGGTGCTGTAAGTGGGTGAAAGATTAAAACTCAAATTGTTCAATATATAGGGGTGTGAATTACCTTGATTAAAAAGGGAACTGTGACAAATAGGATGACAAACATTGAAAAAGCCAAAAATGCTCTTTCTGACTCTTGGGGTTTTTCAACATAATTTCAATTTTAGTCAAAGGGTAAGAAGCCCACCCTTTTTATTTCAGACCCACCCTTTTTTATCAAGGCACCCTTTTTACTAGAAATTCTCTGAACCCCACCTTTTTGACAATTTTTTGATTTTTCTAGACCCACCCTTTCTAAAGCGTGCCGTGCATACAGTGGCACCCCCGTACTCACTCTGGCTTCCCCACTGGGTCTACATATGAGATGTATATGTAAGCATTTATAATGACGAAAATATTAAACCAAACTTTTTCATATATTCCTTTCATCATACATGCATGTACAAATTATGCTTAACAAGACAGAATATCCCATAGCTGAAACTGATCCATATAGCCACTCAGTATTGTATACTATACATCATAAGGCCGAACCATAGTCGGCCTCCAAACAATATTTTCCCTACCAAACATTTGGTTGTGAAGTCAAAATGACGAGTGACTCCAAACAAAATAACTTCAACACCGAGTTGAGACTAAATAAAATTTCGAGCTAGATTGCACATGTTATTGACTTGCCATATACATTGGACCAAATGTCTGTTACCCGTTCATACTTTAAATTTGATGGCAAATATTTGGTGACGTCACGACCAATTGTTTGGTAGGGAAAATTTTGTTTGGAGGCCGACTATGGTTCGGCCTTTACAGTATAATAAGATCAATGAATGTAAAAAGCTTTTAAAGCATTTCAAGACAACCAGATTTGATTACACTTTGCATGAATATTTCATCTCATCTTGATCTGCGGCAACCATTAGATAAAGTACACAAGGTCACTTGAGTATTTCAATATTTAAAGAGCACAAACTGCCGTTGGTTGGATGCTTTATTTTACAGTTGTTTGTATTATTTTTGACATGTTGTGTAATTTTGCATATGTGTAAGAAATAAATTGTTATGTTACGTTATGTTATGTTGGAAGGGAGAGCGATAGAGCTCCTACTTCTCTCCTCTTGTGTGATTGAGAAGATCAACCTATTGCTCATTTTAGTCCCCAGTAAAATTTTAATATCTTTATTGTAATTTATTAATAATAGTAATAAATGGTTTTTGTATAGTGATTTTCCATTTAGAGCAAACTGCTCATGATTCGCTGCAGGTAGATCGTCACAATCATTTTACTTCATTTAATAATTTTGCGGCCTTTTCAAGAGCATATCTTATCAGTAGTTAAATTGTATATGTACCCTTTGTACAGCTTCCCATATCCAGGGTAGGGCAGACTCGGAGCACCCTCAGAAAAACCTATGGAAGCGAGTATGGACTGAAAAACAAATGTACTTACCGTGCACGGGGACCCGGGATCGAACACACAACACTCCTGGGCTTATTGATCCAAAGCTAGGGAGTACTGTTGCGCTAACCTCCTTCCTCAATATTTTAATATATGTGCAACGTTAGCACTAGAATGTGGATCTGCATCCCATCAAAATCTGAATTTTGTTGTATTCCTTGCTTGCTTCACATTGCATGGGACCCTAAGAATGCGGGCCTAATGCCACACTTTCATTATGTTCTTTCATAAAATCCTTGGAAATGATGGCATTTTATCCAATAATGACTCTTAAAATTGGTAGGAGTTTTGATACTTGAGTGGCACCCCACCCCCTCCAAATCTGAGTAACATCAAGGTTAATTATTACCATTTAAAGATGCAATGGACTAAATTTTTAATGATTTACACTTTTATATATTAAATAATGACTGCCACGCACCAAATATTGAGAAATTGTTATCAAATTTTAAAAATGTATTTTGCATGTTGTAATGTAATGTTTTGTAATTTTTTGAGGAAAGTTAAAAATATGATTTTAGTAATATTTTCTTAAATATGTGACCCAATAGAAATACACGTAAAACATATCCTAAATTTGTGTTTTAGAAATCCCTCGTCCCTAAATAAAAAAAAACGCGTCTTATGCCGCCTGTGTTTTGATGCAGGAACTCAGGAAGTGGCATTTATCATTGTCGACAACAATTCTTAATAATGAAAGAAAATCTAAATATTTTGATATATAGGCCTAGGTGTTGAATTTGGCAAATGAAACTTTGCATGCTTCTATTATTACCGCTAAAACTTCAAATGATGTCAAAATCGTTTAGTGTCTGGAAAAATGTTCGGTGATGATCCTGAACTTGTTCACTGCACCTTTAAAATAACACAAAGTTTGATTCCTCACAATTGGTTTGTTTAGCACATGGGGCCGCTCAAAGAAAAAAGTGGTACGCATGCTCGTCAGAGCACCTCAAAATCGGACCCTAAATATCGTAATCATGTACAGCAAATTCCAACCCTTAATGGCATGAATATTCAAAATCATACCCCTAAATGTCGTAATACACTCAATTGAACCCTAAATGTTGTAATGGACATTTTAACCCCTTAAAGGTGCAATTCATGATTTTGATATGGCCTGTTTTCTAGCTAAATAAAAAGAAGAGTACAACATAAATATACTCTGAAAATTTCACTTGATTCCGACCTTCCGTTTCCAAGTTACAAGCTTTTCAGCATTTTGAACATCCCCATAGACTACTGTGTTGTAATTACTGTCGGGGCCCCGACAATAATTAGAAAATGACACATTTTCTTGATTTTCTCAAAAATGCAAGCACGTATGAAAGAATGGTTTGGGGATCGTAACATATACCAGTTGAGGATTCTTATAAGCCAAAAAACTCAAGTTTGATAGAGGTGACCTTGAGGGTGAAAAGTGAATCATGAATTGCCCCTTTAACAGTGTAACACATTATTCACTACCATAAAAAACATTAATATAATACATTGGAAGCATTTGCTGTTGTATTTCTTGGAATTTTAGAATAGCTGGCCAAAACGTGACCCTAAACGTAGAAGATATCATAAAATGACGACCCTTACCGTTGAAGGGTAACCTGAAAAGATACCCCTTTTTCTAAAGATGTCGTCGATGCAAATGGGTCATATTCTGACCCTTTTTCAATGTTTTTTTCTGACAGGCATGCGTACCACTTTTTTCTTCAAGCGGCCCCCTGGGGTTTAGCATTACCAAATGAACAACCAAATTTTTGAAAAAATTACCACCATTAAAAAAAAAAACCAGTTGCCTGTGAATTGGGCAGCTCAATATTCAACCACATTTTTTAACTATAGTAAGTAAATTGAATTGCAAAATTGTACCTCTGAGAGAGCCTAAAAATAGAAAGCTATATCAACCAAGGGTCATGACTCCATCTCTATAAAACAATAATGAATTCTACATCAACTCAATTAAATTGCTTGTTTATCTGAAATAAATTTACATTTTTATGCAAATACCATTCATGAATATAAAGCACTTTTAATCTTTTCTCTGTAACTAAAAAACAATTGAATTCTTTTAGAGATATGCACTTAGAATTTTAATTTCTTCTGCATAAGACTATGTATTTGTTAAACAAATATTTTGTTTTGATAGTATATTATATAGAAACACTGAAGTTCTTCTTTTGATATTATGTGAAATACATAACATGGATAAAACCGATCACACTCAAAAAAATCAAATTGTAGATTTTGATACCACATGAAAGCGCATATTTTTCTCATAACCCCTGTAAATTTTCAAGCCCATATAATATTATGTTTTATTGAAGAGATATAGTCAAAAAAGTGCCGAATTACTTATAGCCTATATACAAGGCTTATTGCTTTATTGCATTTATAGAAAGTACTTCAAACTAATTAAAAAACAAATATCCATAAGGCCAAAAAAAAAAGAACTCCGTCTCAGGTTCCTTAGGCCCAAAACCCTAAGTGCTACGCGGGTTGTTGTTTTTTGTTGTTTTTTTAGTCAAAAAAGGCTATGCGCACGCGGAATTTTTTTTTCCTGCCGTTTCGCGACAGAATTTTTTCTCTTTTTTTTCTCTCAATGTAAGAAAACAAATAAAAAAGCCAAAAATCTCCTGAAAACCTAAAAAAAAAAAAAGAAATGTGGTAAAAATTGTAACCCTATGCACGCGGGAAGCTGAGACAGAGTTTTTTTTTCTTGGCCTAACCATTCTTGTTGAACTCTAACACTTATAGAAACACAGACAGTTATTTGTGCTTAAAAATTGTACTTCTCGAAAGAAGTAAAAATTCAGTGATAGTGTTTCTAGAAATAAATCACTATCATGTCTAAGCTTCCTAAAGAATAATATCTACTTTTACATCAACAGCCTTACCCCCAGTACATTTGGAAACTAAAACTTTAGGAAACTAGAAACACTGCTGACAGAGCCCTAATAAATGAATTTGGCTGAAATTTGTCTTTTTAGAGAAAATTATATGATTTTGTTTGTTCGTTTTGATTCTGTTTAGGTCTTTCTTTGATTCAAATAAGTTTTCACAAATTTTCATACTTAAAATAAATCATGGCTGGTTCCTTTAACCTTCCAATATTTGGCAGTCACATGATGAGAAAGGTGTCAACACAATTCTGAATAAAGAGGTTGACGCAATCCATGAGTCTATCAACAACAACAACAAAACAAGTAAAAGAAAAGGTATCTACCTCTTACGTATATTGTCAAAAAACGGGAAAGATGTTTGTGGATATGATAGATTTTTTGCTTAATCAATTTTCAAAAAAACTTCTTTCCACATCTTAAATAGGTTGGTATATGAGAGTACAAGAAAATCACTTCAGGCAAAAAATTAAAGAAAAATATATAACTAGTGAAAAACGTGTCTAGTATCTAAAGTAGTTTTCCAGTGCTAAATATCTAATTTAAATCACTAATTCAATTGAAATTGTGCGGGATCCAAATATGGAATAAAGTAATACCCTACTTCTGTCATCATGAATAAATCTCACTGTCAAGCAATCTGCGGTGCCTCTCTATAATGATCGGGAGGAAAAAAGGATAATTGACGTCATGTTGTTCAAGTGTATAGTAGAAACCTTACTGTGTGCAAATCTTTATCTATACAAGACGAAATGCGCCCGGCGCACGGGAAACAAACTTGTTTTTTGTTTTTGCCTAAGCAATCTGCGGTGCCTCTCTATAATGATCGTCGGGAAAAAAGGATAATTGACGTCATGTTGTTCAAGTGTAAAGTAGAAACCTTACTGTGTGCAAATCTTTATCTATGCAAGACAAAATGCGCCCGGCGCACGGGAAACAAACTTGTTTTTTGTTTTTGCCTAAGCAATCAGTGGTGCCTCTCTATAATGATCGTCAGTAAAAGGATAATTGATGTCACGTTGTTCAAGTGTATAGTAGCAACCTTACTGTGTGCAAAATCTTTATCTATACAGGGTGGCTCAAAAAGCAATCTGTGGTGCCTCCCTATAATGATCATCAGGAAAAAAGGATAATTGACGTCATGTTGTTCAAGTGTATAATAGAAACCTTGTGGTGTGTGCAAAATCTTTATCTATACAGGGTGGCTCAAAAAGAAATATGTGGTGCCTCTCTATGATTGTCAGGAAAAAAGGATAATTGACGTCATGTTGTTCAAGTGTATAGTAGAAACCTTACTGTGTGCAAATCTTTATCTATACAAGATGAAATGCGCCCGGCTCACGGGAAACAAACTTGTTTTTTGTTTTTGCCTAAGCAATCTGCGGTGCCTCTCTATAATGATCGTGGGGAAAAAAGGATAATTGACGTCATGTTGTTCAAGTGTAAAGTAGAAACCTTACTGTGTGCAAATCTTTATCTATGCAAGACGAAATGCGCCCTGCGCACGGGAAACAAACTTGTTTTTTGTTTTTGCCTAAGCAATCTGCGGTTTCTCTCTATAATGATCGTCAGGAAAAAGGATAATTGACATCATATTGTTCAAGTGTATAGTAGCAACCTTACCGAGTGCACAATCATTATCTATACAGAGTGGCTCAAAAAGCAATCTGTGGTGCTTCTCTATAATGATCGTCAAGAAAAAAAGGATAATTAACGTCATGTGCAAAATCTTTATCTATACAGGTTGACTCAAAAAGCAATCTTTGGTGCCTCTCTATAATGATCGACACAAAAAAAGGATAATTAACGTAACATGCAAAATCTTTATCTATACAGGGTGGACCAAAAAGCAATCTGTGATGCCTCTCTATAATGATCTTATAACTGAAAAATCCACCCCTTCCCACCTGCCTTCTTC
>JXSR01S035102.1:33147-47357 GCA_000969725.1 Ophiothrix spiculata
TACATATCATGAAGGTAATTCTATTACCAACTTGTTAGAAAAATATTAGCATGAAATATTTACACTATGATGAATGACAAATCCATATATTCAAAAACATGCATCTGCATGTGGGGAAAACTTGTCAAAATTATGCAATTTTTGTAATGCCATTTATTAAATATCTAGAAACACTGTGATTTTTCAATGCTCCCTGTGCATAATGGTTTGCCTAAAGGTAATCACTGACTTCATATGAAGTGAATTTGCTAATCCCCTTCTTCCAAGATTTTCAGAATTTGTGTGGTTTTTATATAGATTTACTCTTAAGACATAACTAGGGAACAAATGTAATGTTTTGTAACCTTTAATAATATTTTCTGATGAACATTTATGATTTTCGACATTTTAGAAGCTGTTTTGATCAATTTAACTAAAATCACCTTTTTAACAGCCATTTTGGTGGCCATTTTGAATATGAAACATGCATATGCACTAATTTTGAGTTAAATATAATTCATATAGTGCCTGATGCAATTTTCACCTAACAACTTTAAAAAAAAAAATTACAAGTGGCTCTATGCAGGTAATTGCATTGAAAAAGTACCAAAATATGGCATGTTTAGCTTAAAAGATCAATGACCTTTAAAGGTCACCAGAGGTCAAATTATTTTTGGGTCTGGTTCTAAAAATGATCCTTTGGGTATGTACTAGCTGTATGCAAAGTTTCATGCTTTTATCAAAAAGTGCACAATACTTATGCTTAGCAGGTGTACTAGATGACCCTTGAGTTTGTTAATATTTTTCTGTATTTAGCTGTTCATAACCTTTTTATCTAATTTGAATAGGGGTTACTGCTACCAGTGGCGTTCGTCCATCACCTCGATCTTCACTCATCGTCACACAGCCAGAAGATGACTACAAGCCACCAGATACTTCCCATCAGCTGTCCACCACTGATCGTCTAAGTAGAAGTCGATCGCTTAGCGAAGGTGATTCATGTGACATCCTAATTGTTCTCAATGAGAAAGATTATGAAGCTAGTGTGTTTAAAGACCTTGTTGAATTCTTTGACCAAAATTAATTGAAGTACATAACTGTTCATGAATTTCCAGGTGGACAAAACGTTTTTGATATTTTTTACGATTACCTTGATAAATGTGAATACGTAATCTTTGTACTAACTTTGACGAAGTCTCAGTGAATGACAAACGACATGTTCAGGCTTGTGAACCGGCTGCCTAAAGTTGTGGCTGAATTGTGCTCCAGCGCCTTAGATAAATTTTTAAAGATTAGATGTTACCGTGCCAATAAAACTGATTTTGCTCATTTCAGATACAAGTGGTGCAGCTGGAAATCCGCATGACATTGTAGGGGCAGCCACTGGAGGCGCATCCCTAGTTTCTTCCATAGCTCTAGCCATGACGATCAAAGGTATTATATAGTTTGTTTAGGCCAAGAAAAAAATGGTTTGTCACGATACCTGCTCGCATTCAAGTATGTGAAGTCATATTTGTGTTGCCTGAAAGATACACATACATAGTCTCATTTTGGCTGTCTGTGTGGTTGTACTGTGTGTATATCCATGGTATAACATGGTTAACTGCATTAACCCTAAACAAACTTTATCACAGTTTCCATACTGTATTGGATTTTCATAGGATTTTAGGCACGTAATTTTAATTCCTTGGGTAGAAGCAAATATTTGACACCTATCTGACTTGGGTCAATTCCCAACTAAGGGTCATTGAATCAAATCAAATAAAATCAAATCAAACTTTATTTCAATATCAATATCAAGAACACAAACATTTGATAAAAAACACATCAAAAGGTAAAACAAAAATGATATTGAGGACATCATCATCAAAAGGCCAAAAAGACCTGGAGTGATGATACCCTGAAAACAAAATAAGTTACTAAAGTAGCCTAACTTACAGCAACAGAAAAACATACACAAATACATAAACATTTTATGTATTTGTGTACGTTTACATTTGAGGTAGGTTCATTTTTATTGGATGTTCATTATATCGGGTTACTTCACCGGGCGTGTGGGAGTTCAGCATTTAGGCCTACACTGAGTTTAACCTTCTTACACCTTCAAAATAGTCACAACTTCAGCCTTTTGTTTTATTTTTCAGCCTGTTTTGGGCATTTGTCACTACTTTCATCATTTTCAGCATTATTTTGTAAGCAGACTCTCACACTGTTTCACTCTCTTGGAATTCTGAAATTCATGAAGACATCTCATTGATGAATTGCAGAAAAATATGGGGTCTTTGCGGGAAATCCAAAAAAAAAGTAGGGTCTTTCTCGGTCAAACTGGAAAAAAATTGCAAACTTTTGACAAATAGCTAAATTTTCGAAAAATCTGTCAAATTAAGGAAATGATTGGTCTTTGAATGACAAAGATTTAAAAAATAAGGGGTCTTTTTGGTGGTGCATGGCATTGTAAGTTGAGTGCCCCAAACCCTTCCATTCTCTACTAACTTTATTTTAGACATTTATGCAATTGTATATTGTCAACCTTTCAAGAGGTGGGCATATATGCTGCAACTGCTAATTGATTCTTTATAATACATGTATGTATGCCTGATATGACTTTTAGATATTCATTACACTTTACAAACTTTAGTAAGGTTGCATGTTACACGTATTTATTCGTATTATACCCGCATTTTTACAGATCAAAACCACGTTTACATCATTTTTCATTTACGTCATCATGCAAAGCAATGAAGCATGATATGTTGATGAAACCTATGGAAAATGTAAAAGACTTATCCACTATTGTAGGAAAGCTGTTGGTTTTATGAAAAATTATGATTTAACAGTTTTTCTGATTTTTTGAAACCGGGTATAAATCATTCGTGGACACTCTGTATATTATGAATTAAGTGTGTAGTCCTCAGGATGTTTTATATATCTTTTATAATGTAATATTTCTTGTAATTTGGTTTTAAACCACTAGAAAAAAAAGAAATCCTGTACAAGCGGACTCAATACCACATCAGCATTTGGAGGTAATACTTTATTGCGACAGTGTGTTATGTAGTACTGTATTGCACAGAAATTATTTTATACCACCCTCTTAAAATAAGCATATCTTTGGAATGCCTTTATCAATTATACCAATCGTATCATATATATATCTTTTATTATTTTCTTTCAACATTCAATGATCTACTTAGAAACAAAAGTTATTTTTTCAGGATTTGCCTTGTTCTTTAAATATATGGTGCCCATTCCAACTATTGCACTTTTATTGACTCACTTTGTATTGCTTCTAGACTTATTTTTTCTTATTTTGTTGTTCTTTTGTAGAATATACAGACAAAAAAGGGAGAGAAGGCATCGAGAGAGAAGTAAGTAAACCAAACGAATGCTAGGAGCTGTGTGGAAAACAATAATGGGGAATGCTCCACGAAGGCTTAGGATGTACATCGACGTATATTCAAGCAGTCAAGATCATCTCTATATGATGACAAATAGCCAGATGTAGATTCATGCTGCATATTCAATTGTGTGCGTGTCTGTGCCTTTGTGTTATACCTATATATATATGCATCCTACCAAATCACCTATCAATGCTCACACACTTGCAGCGTGTGAACCACACGTACCATTTGTTGAATCTGCATCAATGTACATCCCAGCAATCTATATGATGTATCTCTGTAACCCTAGCTAGACATATGTTTTTAATGTTTTGATGCATTTGAAACGGTTCCCTACTCAAGAATGCCCCTTGGGTAAGTCAATGGACCAACACTACAATCGTTACCTAAAAAGTTGAGATTGTGTCTACACAATGATATGTCAACCATATGTGGATTCATGCTGCATATTACATTGTGGAAAGTTTAAAACCACTAAATTAACCTTAAACATATTTTGAATTGCATGTCCCTTGCTTTATATTTTCATTTTACAATCATCCAAATTGTTCCCATAAACCCTCATTCAAACAAGAATATTACGCATGTTTCACAGTAAAGGGGTCATGAGTTCCTGAGGGCTTTATCATTTTATTGGTAAGAAGATACAATTTGAGTTAATTGATTTATAATAGCATGCTGAATACAGACATAATAAATAGTGTTTTAAAATTTAAAAAGTATTGCGAAAACATTTTTAGATGGAAATGTATTGCTAACGTTACTATTTATTGGACAGACAATGCATTTTCAATGGTCTGTCCAATAAAAAGTAACATTAGCACTAAATTTTTGGCATGGATAATATTTATTCAAAGAGAAATGTGAATTGCAAAACATTATTGTTATGAAGTATTAGTATGTATTTTTATATCAAACACCCAAATCTGCATTTTATTCTCTCTGGTAAAACACTATCCATGATGACATGATTATTGCTAATGTAAAGGCCTAGATATACTTCGTCATTTTTGTAGTCATTTTCATTCAGAATTTTTCTCATGGTGTTACATTTTCACCACTATGTTAAATTTCCATTCGGAATGAACATTTTCATTTTAATTTTTTCTCGAGGGTAAAATCTTTGCCATGGTGTAAAATGTTTTTCCATTTACAAAAATGTTCATGGAGAAATGGTTTTCGCATCACGGCACATTTTGCAATGATTACTCACCTGTAGTATTTTGATAATTCATAGTACATTATATTACTTTCATTGGTAATCGTTGTTTTCAAACAATACCATAATTACTTTGGTCTTTTCATTGTAATCTAAAATCTGTCCTTAACAGGTACTGTGGATTTTATTCTGTTGAAAAAGATTTGGTGACTACTTCATTTTTCTCCAATGAGAAACATTTTCATTTGGAATTTTTGTCACTGTCTTGATTTTTTATCATTTTAATTGTAGTTTTAGCGGATTATTCCGATCGATAATATTGTCTGGGAACTCAAGGTCAATTTACATTCTGCTGTCTGGATTTTAAAAATGGTAAAAACTATATCTGGCGCTTTACTCTAGTTTGGACAGGAACTTTTGTCCGTTCAAAATAGTAACATGCATTAGCACTACATTTTCATCTAGAAATGCTAAACAGAATACTTTAAAATGAAAAACACCTTTTTTGTTTTGAGTAATTGACCATGGATTAATATCAGGTTAATCAATTTGTTTTGGTTTCTCTGATAAACTACAAAACAAGATTAATGTTTAATATTATCTTTGATCCCTTTACTATGAAATATGCCATTACTTTTATCAGCCAGCGGATCCAACATTTATGTTGTAGTCTATTGGCGATGCCAAATTTGATGGAAATTCATTTCTTTTACGTAAATAAAAGCAAAATGACCTATTAACCAAGAGTTCAAAAAATGAATAACCACCCATGCCAATAGACGGGCACATCTTATTTTTTATTTGTTCTATTCATTGATACACCAGTAGACCAATACTCTGAACAATTACCGCTTATGACGTAAAAAATGGTGCCTGACGTATGAAGTGATGCATATTGAACATGTTTTTGTCCCTCCTGCTAGACTTGTCACAAGTTGCATCATTATTATTTGTTTTTCTTAAAACAAAACCCCAAATGATAATGACCTATATTGTTTTGTAATTGTATTCAATGACTACTAAGCTTCATTTTAAAACAATTAAACCAAAAATTTTATTTCATGGGACCTTTTAAAGAGTTTGATATAAATTTAATAAATCAGTAAACAAATTTGATTTATATTTGACACTATGAAAATAATGTTAACGTTAATGCAGATGACACATATTTCAATGGTTTGGTTAATGGTATATAAATTTGAACTAAATTTTAGTTGATTAAAGTTTCTGTAAATTAATGGCAGTTGCACTGATTTTACTATTCTCCCTCATCTAGCACTTTAAAGCTCTTATTATGGATTCTAATATCATACAGGGAAGCGCATTTCATTTGTGATTATACCATAGATTTACAGGGGAGATATCGGGCTTTGTATACCGGCTCGTGTAATGGTGTCGTCAACCATGGAGCTCAAACTGGTAGTATTCGGGTCCACTAGAGACAAGCCGAATCTTGACCGATTACCGGGCTCTTTATATATGTTATTGTACGTCTTTCAAGACGTCAGCAGAGTTGCATAATTTAAGTGCGTCTTATCCAGCACAGGTTAGTATAAGTTGGCAAGTTTTCCATGTCACAGAAAAAACAGAAAAAATCATGGAATTTAAGAAGAAATTGGAAAACACAGAAATTCACGGAAAACATGTTTTTTCCTTGACAAAAAAAAAATAAAAATAAAGAGAATGTGAGGTAAAAATAATGAAACTGGCAATTCTCAACAGATATCAACTTTAAAACAACTAAAATACAATGCAAGTAACTCCTTTTTACCGTCCGTTTTTACTAGGCTTGGTTTATTCCGTGTATTCGCTTACGTGTAACGTATTCTTAAATGCCTGCCTGTAACGTGTACAGTACTGTACACTCGTATCAGGGAAATGTTCAACTAACAAGCAATGTTTTATGCCCATGTAGACAATTTTCCCCTTGTGAAATTACGTCGTGGAAAATCACAGAATTTGGTGTTTTAAACCGAAAACTTGCCAGCCTAGGTTAATACAAATAATGCGTCATGGACACGCTAAAATTGCTGGTTGCCCTGTTTTGAATGTGTGAGTGATGTCATTCACCGGTCCATTGTGTCAATCATGACTTACACTCTGAAACTAGCCACAGTGGAAACTATGGTAACTGTACTAGAAATAATTGAATGTAGAAAACGGCCACAAATTGAAATGAAAGTGTACAATAAATGTAGATTGATCAGCGGAGACGATTTTCCTATTATTGAAGAGCATTGCTTCTGTCATACGGAATTGCACACAACACTGAAAAACAATTGTAAAAATGAAGTGCATCGGTACGCTGAATGTACACAAAAGTCAATTAGCCTGTTTCTGCTCAGGGTTGGTTGATACGTGATCTGGTTGATTGTGACAAAAATATGAGTTAAGAGTGAGTATAGAAACAAGTCAGTTGATGGTTGATCATCACCCACTTTTTTCGTTGGTTGATGGTGAGACCAAATTTTTGTGTTACATTTATTTTCACGCAACATGTGCTCAATTTCTCTAGCATGAAAATAAATACATGGTGAAAAAAAATGTGTACCGTTGGTCACGCGCACGTTAAAATGTCCATGTGCGCAAAGATAAAAATGGGCAAAATGATTCAAAAATAAGCTGTGCGTGAAAATTATTGGGCGCAAAAATGTCCACTATTTTATTGCAGTAGAAACAGGTTGGTTGATGGATCATTGACGGCGCTTTTTTTACCCACAATCCTTTACGTTGCCTTGATTCGGGGACTGGAAACAAAACATGAAAAAAGTTGAAGCACGCGCCCCTGCAATTACGGGGCATGTATAATTAATTAGTTCAACCATATTTGGACATCGTTTGCCCAAAATAAGTTATAGCCCTTTTTACGTAATACAATTGTGTTAAGGACCTACTAAAGAAATATTTACTAAACATAATCATGATAATTTCAAGAAAACAACAAACATGTTTTCTAAAGCTACATCTTGTGCGTCAACGCGTCACATACTTCAACTTGCGTGCAACAACGCCATAAAATTTGCTAGGTTAACAGACATTTGGTTTGTACCGTAGATATTTAAGAGCATTTGTACCATTAGGCATAATAAAATGAGTGTTATTTACTGCGGGTTCTGAGCTAGAAGCTTTTGTATAAAAGACCTATAACTTTCTTTGATCTCCGAAATATAAACTCCCGGTAATCAATTTAGTAGGCCTTGAGTTTGCTGACATTTAGGTATAAAATATTCAAATTTTAAAAGGAATGAAGCCATTCCAAATAGGCCTTATTGTGAGACCATTTCACTTGCTAACCATAATCTGCGTTATATTTAGTACCTAACTGCCATGATATGCCAAATAATCTCCGAGTCTAGAGTTACCGAAATCAAACTGATTATTCTTCAACATGGTCATGACTTTATTTTTCAAAATTAAATCGTAGACTTCAAGACTCAAGTTCATACAATGACATACGCCGTGATTACCACGACAAACTTAACTTTCCAGAAAATAAGGGCTATCCGATAGTTTTCTGAAGGTGATGAAACATTCCATAGAAAACAGTCAAAACAATAAAATCTATAAAATCTTAATAACTTAACTGTGTCTAGGAAAAAGTTCATTACGGTAGACAATTATTATTTTCCTTTGAACAGATAACGGTAGACGATCGTCCACCGGAATAGATTTTTTTGTATAGTTTAATTAAAAGAAAATCAGTTTATAAGATTTTATAAAAACAATTTAGACTTTACTATGTAAAGAAGACACGAGCACACAGCTTTGATTTCATAATCATGTTCACAGCTAGACCCGTATCATAAGTGGATCTAGAAAGAAAAAAAAACAGATCAAAAAAACAAGTAGGCCTATTATAGGAGCCTACCTGAATAACTGGGTTCGTTTTATGTTACCTGGCTTAGGGTTACCCTAAAATACGTTACTGAAATACGGTCATCATGGTCATATTATTTTAGCAAAGGACCCATAATACTAGTCCAACTTCCATTTATCAATATAGCTAGGAAACAAAGTATAAAAAAGATATAAAAGATACAATAAGAAAGCATATCATACAAAAACACTCAATAAAATCTGTTAACTCGGCAAAAATAACCAAAGAAAACCCATCGTGACCGCGCTAAACAAGCTTTGATCAATCCATGAAACCCTGTTTTTTTCCCTGTCATTTTTCCTCCTGTTTTATCCACAATACAAATCCAGCTAACTGAAAAGCAGGCAATCTACAGTGATAACACTGATGGCCTATGTTTTTACAGAGTAAAAATTTAAGGATTGCACAAATCATATTATGCACAAATTGACAAATTCACAAAACCAATTAACTTTTTTCTGCTGCTCAGTATGGCCATTGGAAAATATATGTAGCCCTTATTAGATGACATAGAAATAGAACGTGTAAATACATTTAAATTTTTAGGTGTTACTGTGGATCAAAACCTTAGTTGGAAGACCCATATTGATATGCCGATGTTATCATGGTTATGATTTCTTCGCTGAGAGCCCCGTTTGGGCTCCTTTTAGCTCTTGGATATAAAAAACGGTAAGAAATTGTATGATTTTATTTGTGTCAGAATGTTCGTGACTGTTTACTTGTTGATTTTACTTGTTGATGAGTAAATGTAATGTCAAATATTTAGTAAAATCAAGAAAAACCGTTACGAAATTCCGCTTAGGCGAAGAAACAAGATGGCGACGTTGAAAGAGGTGCATCAGAGAAGATGCAAATTATTTGAATAAATTACCATTTTTGATTAATCTGACCATATTTGGCGGATAAAAATGCTTCAGCTTTTTGAATGGATCGAGTCCAGTCCTCGAACGTGAGCAAACGACCCAAATGCATAGCGATCGTCGAGGATGGAGTATCGAGTCTAGTACTAGTCGCCAAATGGCCCGAACAACAGGAAGTGAGGGAGACCTCATTTGGCGACTGGTGGATCCAGTCTACTGGAGTATCGAGTCTTGTTACGCACGCACATCACTGAATAAAATAAAATACTTTTTAGTGGTAAGCGCCCTGCAATTTGGATCCGGCGATTTCATCAACACATGCAATTCGTCATGTTCGTGAGGTGTTCAGCTTTTAAAGTTGTATAAATTATTAGTTAAGCTGAAAATGAGGCAAATATTATGAAGTGAAAACATAACAAACATTTCAAGGTAAAGTAAAATGGTACTGTTCCCACGAAATGACCAAATTGTAGACCAAAACTACATCCATGGTTTGACAGCTAACAGCTTTTCGGTAATAATGGTCTAGTTTATAACCCTGTTCATAATAAGGAACCAAAGTCACTAATTCATCAAGCTAACTGAACCAAAGAAGATAAAATGGTTAAAATGTTCTCTAGACAACAAGGTTAATATTTCGGAAGGAGGGCAGGGCTTCGAATAAAGAGGGAAATTATGAGGTAAATACTAAAACACCAAGACAAGTCAGGACCAAGGCAAGGTAGGTTGGTAAACAAAAAAATATGTTTTATTTGGATTGTCATTAAATTAGTGCTATTACAAAGAGCTAACTGAAAGAAAACTAATAAGCCAAAAATCAACTTTGTCGGGTTTTCATCAGTTGCGGAGATAAATTAGTTTTTTGACGCGACTTTTTGAGCCAATATACTGTATGTGCATGTGTGCATGACGACTCAGAACCACCACCGAGGGTCAGTATTTTTAATGATATTGAAAATTCATATTTGTGAGCAAAATTTTAGAATATAGTACAAAAAATAATGCAATTAAATATCCCGAAATGATTTTTGCAAAATCCGCTAAGAAAACTTGTAAATCATAGCTCAAAGTTGTTGAAATACCTTACGAAAAAATCTTCATATGACGCTTAGAAAATTGTGTGATATGACGCCATCTTTGTTTCCATAATAGACTAAGTTCTTGGCCTCTAACTTACGTAAACGACATGGTCAATCGCCGTAAGAGCAAGTGCAATGCTTATTAATTGATGATAGACTCCGAAAACGTGTGCGCATGTGTGATGACCCATAATATAATATGACCCTTTGATATCCCATAATATGTTCCGGAAATCATCGGAAGGGCGAAGTATCTAAATTCATTCATAAATTACACCTCGGTCAACTTCGATGTGAGCGGACTTTGCCGACACTGGCCGAAGATATTTTGAAGAGGTGAATGACGTCATAATCAATTTGGAGTGAAATTCAGCTGCTGTGACAAGTCAATTATCCCCCGTAATTGTATCAAAGTATAGCAATAAATCTTTAAAAAGAAGTAAATTTTCAATTCCTCAAAGTACATTTACTACTTGAAAACCTTCAAAACGGGACTGAAAATCTTACTTTTACCGTAATCCACGTTGCAATCAATGTGTACCATTCGCCACCACAGAGGAGAAAACCAAAGATGGCGCCGACTGTCCAACATATGGGGCAAAAACTGGGGAGAGTGCAGCGCCAGCATCGGGGATGTTTGTTCAGGTAGCTAACCAAGGTTAAAAAAATTCGTAAAAGTACTAAAATTGCAGATTTTTGTCAAGGTTTTTGTCTCCAAACACCGCTGAAAATTCTTGCAAATTTCAGGAAACTCACCTGTATCGATGAAGCTTTGTTTCCGTTGATCGAAAATGTTGTTTAAATGTCGGAAGGATTGCCGAGTTTTCATAAAGAGTGAGATTTTGAAGCAAAAAGAAAGCCGTGATCGGCCATTTTTGATGATTGCACACTGTCGAACAACGCTCGCTGGTTGGTTATTCACTGCGCCGGGATCTTAATGCGATCTCCGGTTGGTTGAATGTCGCATTAAATTACTCAGTGATCAAATACACGGGAATGGAGACAATCGCGGAAGTCGCACTTTTGGGCCTAAAAATGAAGGTAAAATCGCTTTTATAGTAAGTTTAACTTGATGAATAAACTTGATATGGGATTTATTGAAAACCTTGATGATTTAGAATTATTTAATTGTTGATTTTAAAACAATAAAAGCTGTTTTGTTCCTTATTATGAACAGGATCCTAAACTACACCATTGCCAGCTTTTCGATGGCAAAAACGTAGCCTCTTTCTTTCTTTCTTTCTCCCTATATAGTGCAGCCTTCATGATATTGAAGATAAACGCACTGCGGATTTTGAAGTCCAGAATTGTTTGACCGAAACGGGGTTGTGAACAGTCAGGGGAAGAATACCCTACTCTTTACGATACTGGCTGCGATTACATGTACAGGTATGACTCTTCTGTACATCCTCAACAGTTAACACAGGCTTTCCGATGTAATAGTCCCAACCATGTGACTCTTCAAGATACGTGTCGGATCTACCGATGTACATCTATAGGCCTGAGAGTCCCGAGGTGAACATTTGGCAAGATTTGCTAAGTTCAAAGTCATGATTTCAAGAAATTGGAAAAAGGTCAAAACAATTTTGACCATCAAATAGGGAGGAGAAAACGTTCATTTACAAGAATGAGGTACTTGATCGTCTAAGTCCATACTTTTAAAAAAATCAACCAAAACCGGGAAAAAATCACTATCTGCAAATGCAGTAAGAATCATATTCTACAACATGGTAAACAAAAACATTTTCCATATACCTAGCGCCAACGTGATGTTAGCTCGATGTAGCGTAGTCCCAGAGCTGTGACCATCGTTAACTTTTATCATTGGGTATTGTAATTTCTATAGGTCCTAGGTCACAGGAATAATGCATAGTACTTTGGCCATTTAAGTTTTGACATGAAATATTTGAAAAATTAAAAACCTAAAAAATTCCACTCAGCATACATTTGTAGGCAACATCTTATAAAAGTGTAGAATCGTTACAAACCTAATTTAAACCCAAAGATGAAATTTATCATCCAAAATCTGGACGTAAACAAAGTAGAGGTTGTCAAATTCGGAAACCCAATGTTACAACATCAATTTTAGGCCCAAAAATCACACATTTTGATTCTAAATGTTAACAAACCACCTACATGTATCATGAGAATCACAAGACTCTCAAGGACCTTAAAAAATTGTGAACAGCTTCAATATTTTGGTTGAATTTGAGGTGTGGACTTGGTCCTCAGATGGTCTGTACAGACATGCTTAAATGGCAGTTTTACTACATGGTATTTCCCATGACTTGACAATAAGTCAAGTCATGGTGCCAGGACAAGATGTAGCGCTGTGTCTCTTCTGTTGTTTAAACGGAGATTGTCGGTGATCGAGTATTAATGACTGAGCACCTCGGATTAATGTGATGTGTACACTTTTACCTCTACCATAAATTTACAGGGGAGATGCAAGGCACGCCGCCAATTTCATTCCAGCATGGAGACAAAATTGGGGGTATTCGGGTTTCTTAGTTCTTTGGTTGGAAATCCGTCCTCTCATAGGAGCACCTCCAATAACAGAGTAAAGTTCTCACTTCCGAAAGTACATAAAATATAAACACAAATATCACAACACCTTTAATAATTCCACCAGACTTTATTCACAGCATCTATAGTATCCTAAGCTTTTGCATAAACATAATATTACACTGAATTGTTGAAAGTATATTCCTTGTACATTGGCAAAAATTCGAGTTTTTCATGACAACTCTTTTGATAATTTGTAAAGCAGCATGATTTGATCACACCTCAAAATGACCTCTCTTTGTTTGGGTGACAGGCTATATTAGTACTACACATGTGCAATGACAGCATGCATGCTTACCCAATGTGTGCTTAACCAATCAGAAGCATCTTTGTGAGCATGCTCAGTTCATTTCTAGCCATATTGGATTCTGATTTAGGAATAAGAAATTTTACTAGGATTTTTTAATAACCAAAGTTATAGGTAAGTGATGTTTGAATTTTTATTGTAATGACAGTTTAAAATAAATGTTGATATGTGGGTAGTACTAGGGTCACAAAATATCTGTGTATTATGGCCCACATGATTGACCACAATAAAACTTGACAAATTGAGCTCTAACATCCGCCTGAACACCTACATATAGGGAGTAGTTCGTACTAATATCAGAATGTATATTAGTGCGAATTCGAACAAGTTTGTATAAAATATCACACAAATAGTTAATCACACACACAAAAATATAAGTTCCAACATAAAAAAAGATTGATGCATTAAATATATTGGCGACCACCATGCGGATAGTTCCACTCAGCAAAAGATGATGTAGCTGGAGAGATGAGTGCGAATCCAGGCATTTCTTTCTACAGGCTTGACTGCAACTCCGAGAAAGCATTTCACACAAGCAAGATATGGAGGAGAGAGATGGCCAGTGGGAGTTTGATTAGCAGGTATATTACACCACGCACAGTAGGACAAAGGCTACGATTTAGAATCGAGTTTTACATAGAAAGTTAGAGGGATGAGTCCCGGGGATGAGTGCGAATCCCGGTGTTTCTTTCTACAGACTGGAATGCAACTCCGAGCAAAGCATTTCTCACAAGTAAGATATGGAGGAGAGAGATGGCCAGTGGGAGTTTGATTAGCAGGTATATTACACCACAAACAGTAGGACAAAGGCTCCGATTTAGAATCGAGTTTTACATAGAAAGTTAGAGGGATGAGTCCCGGGGGATGAGTGCGAATCCCAGTGTTTCTTTCTACAGACTGGACTGCAACTCCAAGCAAAGCATTTCACACAAGCAAGATATGGAGGAGAGAGATGGCCAGTGGGAGTTTGATTAGCAGGTATA
>JXSR01S035112.1:7199-19548 GCA_000969725.1 Ophiothrix spiculata
AACAGGATTTTAACGAAAATAATGGATAATTTGATATAAACAAGGCTGTTATGTCCGATGTTACAGGTGCGCAAAGACTTTTGACCGGGAGTGTACCATTGTATAAAAATTTGGTGTTAATTTTGAATTACAGTATAATAAGCTCTTTCTGTTTTGTCTGCCATAAATGGCTGAACGCCATGACCTCGAAATATATATCTCTGTTGGAGCTTTACAATGCCTTTGAATATCTGCATTCCATTTTATCTGTCTGATATGAGCATTTGTATAAGGTGTAAATCGGGTATTTCATCGAGTCCAAAGACTGTTATTTTTATGTAAACAAAAGAAACATATATGCCATTGTAATGCATTTTTTTAAATATTTCGCTTCACTAGCCCAAGGCTGCCCGTTTGGCTCAGTGGACGTTCAAATGCTTTGTAATACATAATTAACCCTCACCAAAACTCATAGTTCGTGTCCCGGATATGCAAATGAAACTAATTCTCTTTTCATGACTGAAAACGCAATCCTGATTATCATTTTTATTCTGAACAGGCCATGTCAACATGCGGTTTGGAGTATTCAAGTTTGGTAATGACACCAAATTTATTAATACAAACTTCTGATTTGCTTTGGCTATTTTTATACTATTCTGGAAAAACATGTTTAGAGGCATTTAGGCGAAAATATTGTTGCTAGGGGTTTAACTATTTCATTAACCACTTTACTTATTATACCGTTCTCTATGTTGTCTTAAACGGGGATTTTATTAGAATTCAATTTGTTTTGACAATTTTTCTTATCTCAGATTTAACAAATATACAATTTGGTTTCGCCTTATATTCTGTAAGTAGTCATAATTAGTAAGTAGGTCTTCCTAGTGCTGTGAATTTCAGCTGTTAGTTTAGGTTCTATATTAACAAAGAAATCGTTGGACTGATTTGATAACAGCAGATCACAATGTGCTGACATTTGTGTTTAAATTTAGTACGTGTCCTCCTTTAGCTTGTAAAATTAAATCTTAATATGCACTCAAGTTATTAGGTTTTAAGTATTATAACCAAACAGTTGTTAACAATAGGTTTTTCGCAAACCATTCAATGTATACTTATCAAGCGTTCCTCATTGTCAAAATTATTCATACAAATTTACAATTTGTATCTCTACATCCCAATGGCACCTAATGTTGACTTGCTACTTTACTCATGATCAAGTGTCTGTTTATTATTCTAGAATTGTACTCTGAATGTTATTGAACTACACTGTCGGTATCGGTTTTCTCCCAAATGAATAACTGTGCAAACAATGTTCTAGGTTTCGATATTGGAGTCGTAATTGGCTTCCAAAAGGACATCTTTAGGATGAAAGGCCTAGGAAAACGACCTTTAATGCATGCATATCTTTATAGCTTAATGTTTGTATACAATTACCGCAGGCTTACGGCAAACATAATTTATCATTTTTCATTATAAGGTATACTTAATCTTTCATATGAAATAGTAGTTTGCTTAAGGGCAGTCCAACGCTGTGTTTTAAGGAGGATAGATGACCATTCATCAAATTGTCAGACAACATTGTTTCTTAAATGTCATGACATTTTCTTACAGGATATTACTTAGGGCTAATTACCCTTTAATACATACATGTAACAAACACTACTGGTAGGAAATCAAAATCACCAGTGTTTTTTCTAGCTGTATAGTAAATTGTATCAATTCTATGCATACTCATCATTGCTAACTCTGAAACAGTGTGACTCACTGACACCATAAACATTGTCCTCCGTGACACCATTCCCTAATCTTGTTCATATCTTAAAAGCAAGGCCCAAATATTTCCTTTTGCATATATCGCGTCCAAAACCGTAATAACTTAACTATAAGTTATTTTACCGCATAAATCTAACTTATACGGTAAAAAATAATATTGAGATTGTATTAACTGTAAAGTGTCACACCGTAGCATTTTGAGACACCAAATCAATCTGGCAATAATGTTGCATTTTTGTGTTTTACAAAATTTGAATTAGTTTGGTTTTAAATGTTTTGTTTCATGAATTTCAAAAGCTAGACAAACCACTTTTAAAAGAAAAACAAATATCAAAAAAATATCGCCCCACCCGTAAAAATGTTTCTTATGCCAAAATTGATGTCCCGAATGCATTAGTGTTTTCTTGTTTACAAAGTGCAAGAATTTCAGCTTTCGTTTGATACCCTGCCTTTGAAAAAAGACTGTGAAATGTTAAATGTATGAGTATTTAAAACACTCCACGAGTCAAGAGTCGAAACAACGACAGGTTATTTTGCAAAACGTTGCAAATACCATTATTGCACGGTACATTCCAGTTATGCATCACCAAGGGTTGGATTATGAAGTTAGGACTTGTCAACTTCTATTTGAATATTTTTACTGAACTGCTTGTTTGTCTAAGATATCAATTTGCTTTTTTATATTTTTTAATAATGAACATTGAACACTGGGACGAACATTTCAGTTTTATTTGATAACAGATATCCAACATTTTAAGCAAAGTAGGGAAAATGATGGGAAAGAGAAATAGCGGGGAAAAAAGGAGAGAAGAAGACAATTTGTTGCAAAATCGTTGAAAATTGAAAAAATTATACTTTGTTTATAAAATTATAATTAGTTGGTCTTTGTTGTCTGTGAGACTTGCGAGACTTTTCGCTAATCAGTTTTTGAAGCGACATTGACTAAAATGAGTGCACCTTCTTAGTCTGAAAGGTTGGTTGCCACCTCTTATAACAAACGTGGTGTCGCTTCATGAATTAAGCAGCAGGTTTAACCATTCACAGACCACTCAGTGGCATTATCACCAGCGTGTTTCTCCTTTTCTTTTTTTACAAATATCTACTGTATTAAAACTGATAATTTTTGTCATCATCAAATATTATTGATAGTTACATTAGCAATTTCTATAAGATAAAGTAGATGATACAATGCTGGTGATTGGTCATACATTATCATGAAAGATGATATATCAGAAAACGATCATTTAATATAATTTTATTTACAGGCAACATAATTTAACTTAGGATTATTGTTTTTAAAGGTACCTTATTTAAACACAATGTTACATAATCAAGACTTAATTACTTTCTTTTTTTTAGTTCAACACCACTGAACAGTCATTGATTAAACCTCTATAAGAAAAATCAAAACAAAATAATAGCAAGACCAACATTTTTTTCAATCCTGGGTAATATAGTTTCTTTTACTAATGGAAATGATTGCAAGGGTGTATGCACTACCTAAAATTAGTCAAAAATGTAAATGCTTGTCAAATTTCCTTTTCACAAACTTATATATATGTTTGACAACTACGTTAACTCAGTCAAAAGTTATGTGAGCAAGTGTAAATGCATGTTTTGTACGATAGTGTATAGAGAAACTTACCCACACTTAAACCATAACTAAACAACACATTGGGATGATATGTCAATATGCTTTAGCAATATTTCATTTAACTGTCATTGATTTCATTCATCTGTTTTACTTTTAAAATGCATGTGTTCATAAATCATAACTTTCTTACAATTTTGCATGTAATTCTATGCACGCCTCAACCACCGTCACCTCATCAACTCGATCCATCGTGTTTTCTGATGATATTGCTTTTTCATGTAAAACTTCATCAAATAAAATCATGAAAAGATCGTTTTTTATTCTTTGGTATGATACCAAACTTTTTCATGTACGTAAAGAAATTTGAGAAAAAATGCATTTTTCTACCATTTTTGAAGGTAATATGTAGCTAATTTATGATATAGGAGGGACCTATTTTTAACGCAGAGCCTCATACTGCAATCCCTGCAAAATCAATTAATCATTGAATTAATATTGACATTACGAATGGTAAAAGGAACATATATTGGTTGAATCGGGTATAAATGTCTTTGTTTTTTAAAAAAGATCACCAAACAAAGACTAACATTTTTGATATTTGATTAAACAAATACCATTGCCTATTTTGGCACCCCGATGTTTATATATAATGATAAAACAAGTCCAGAGATCGTTTTCAACCAGATTCCAAAAGTGCAGGGTACATTTGGAATACCCAGAGATTTGTCCTGCTTTTTTTAAAAAAAAAGTATTATCTGCTGAATGTCTTCAACCATAATCAGCAAAGAGAAAAGAGACACGGCTAGTCGGTTTCTAGAATTTATCAAAGCTACATTCTTATATTGTTGGGCTGTCGGGTGTGTTTGAACGCCAAATAAGACAATACATGCCCAAAATCAATTAATTTGTTTTTCTATTAAAAATAAAATTATCGTAGAAGTCAGATTGCATTTTTCTGAAGAAATTCTCTATATGTTGTCGCCATCATCGGTTCCTCTTTGTTTGTTTCTATTTCGACTTGAACTGTGGCAGTATTCCGTCTTTCTTGTATGACTTGATTGATGCTAGCAAAAGATGATATTTGTGATGACTCACACCGAAAAGGGGGACTTTGCGACAGAAAACTTTTCAAGATACAGGTGAAAATAGGCAGCAAAAAACAAACAAAAATAATAAGAATTTCCAGCAGATTTTCTGTTGTAAAATTTTATCGCCTTGATCAATTTCAACAAGTAAGATGTCATTTTAAAACTTGAAAAATACTGCAACAGATGAAATGAAAAAATCAAAATCGATATCATCTTCAAAGTCCCCCCTTTCGGTGAACGCCATCATATTTGATATATCAACCTACATGGCCTTTTATTTAATAATATTAAACACAATCAACTTGTGACTGTTTTCAAATTTTTGATGGTCAAATTTAATTAAATTAAATTAGAAATATAGTAACATTTTATTATACTCAAAACTAATCAATTTTGCAAGTCTAGTGTCGAAATCCCATATTTTGCAAGAACCTAAAAGTAGCGTCCGCAATTTTTTTACTGATTCAACTTAGCGAAGAGCTACTAACAAAGATCTGATTGATGCCAAAACTGTAGTACTACAAAATTGTAACCTTAAGCATTTAAAAAAATTCCACGCTTACCTCAGAATGACCAATAAAACATCATTTACAACATCTCAGCTTCTAAAGCATCAAATTGGTTGAATTTTGGTGCCAATATATATATGTTTTAGTGGTTATAGCAGTCAAAAAAGTAATTATTGACACTATTTAGGCTTGACACTATTAAATGGCTGCAAAATTACATTGTTTACAATATTGCAGCTTCCGAATAGATATAATGGTTATTTTGGTGCCAAATTACAGGTTGAAGGGGTCCTACATTACAAAAAGGTTTTAGGAGTTATACAAGTCAAGCAATTAACCCATGATACCATGGAAGCTATTTTTATATAAAAATCAATGAAGTCAGCATTTTGGTGGACATTTATTGTATTGAGCCTATTGTCCAAAACAACCCACTGTAGGAAAAGAAAAAGAAGAGAGAGAGAGAGAGGTGAACAAATGTTCATTTTGTGTGAAAGACAGAATACCTAAATCATGGTGAAGGTGATGGAATAATTTAATTTTAAAAATGAACTAAAGGAGTATATTTTCACCAGTATAATAAAATACTGTCTCCAGCAATTAGCAATTCACCAAAATAGAAAGTAACCATTATCAAGCGATAGCGACAACAGAGTATTCTAATTTAACCAATAATATTTTGATGACATTTTATCAAGTACATTTTATCATGGTGATGAAATAACTTAATTTCTAAAAAAAGAACTAAAGGAGTATTTTTTACCAGTATTATACAATACTGCCAACAGCAAGATTTAGCAACATAGAAAGCAACCATAAGCACACGATGGCGACAGCAGAGTATTCTCTTGTTTCAACTAAGGGACATTCCAAATCAATTTTAAATTGTGGAACATATGTTTTTCATCGATGTCAATAACATTTATGATGACATTTAAGTATATTTATCACTGGAATATCATCGATAACATTTAGTAAATTTCATCAAGTAAATTCCATCGATGAAATTTCAATGGCAAGATTTCATTGATGATATTTCATTGAATAATTTAATCACTAAGATTTAGTTGAAGAAATTACATCAATGAAATTTCCTTTTTAGCATTCCATGAAAGAGTTATTTTCTTTTTGACATGTTCTCGTAAATATTTCATTCAGTAGAGGGTGGGTGATCGAGTTGGCCTACGGGTTGAATTGGCCCACCGCGTATTTCAGCCAACGTGATCTTAGTAAAAAAATTGAACCTGAGATATTTAGACAAGCAGACTGATCTCATATCCTTGATTGAGTTATCATCAAAACGAGTGTTTGAGTTACCTTAGTACACTTTTATTAGCAAATGTTGTTATTGATTACGAGGTATGATTCTTATCCAACATACCATGTGATCAAATCCTATTTATTCCTATGTAGTTAGGGTATATATTTATCTTTTGAAAACAGGAAGATGTTAATCTAGATCCGTATCCTGACCCCAAAATGGCCAACAAAATATTATTTACAATATATCCCATTCTAAAGCACCAAATTAGTTGATCTTGGTGCTAATATATGTTTTAGTGGTCATAGAAGTCAAAAAAGTAATTCTTGACACTTTTAAGGCTTTCCTTCTTATAAAATTCAAATTGGTTGCCAAAATGGCTGCCAAAATATGTTTTTTACAATATTGCAGCTTCTAAAGTACATATAATGGTTATTTTAGGGCAAAATTACAGGTTTAAGGAGTTTTACATTAAAAAAATAAGAGGAGTTAGTTATGCAATTCAAGCAATTAACCCATGTTACCATTGAAGCCTTATTTTATATAAAAATCCATGAAGCCTGCATTTTGGCGGACATTTATTGTTTTGAGCTATATTCCAAAACAAACCAAGGTGAACGAATGTTCATTTTGTGTAAAAGACAAAATGCATAAATAATGGTGATGGTGAGGGAATAATTTTATTTTAAGAATGAACTAAAGGAGTATGTTTACACCAGTATAAATACTGCCTTCAGCAATTCAGCAAAATAGAAAGCAACCATTATCAAGCGACAGCGACAGTATTCTTTCACTTCAACTAAGGGACATTTTAAACAAATTTTAGTTTGTGGAACGCATATTTAACCAATAACATTTTTGATGTCATTTTATATAGTACATTTTATCATTATGATGGTGATTGTGATGGAATAACTTGATTTAAAAAAGAACTGAAAGTGTATTTTTTTCACCAGTATAATAAAATACTGCCACCAGCTAAATCTAGCAACATAGAAAGCAACCATTAGCAAACGATGGCGACAGCAGAGTATTCTCTTGTTTCAACTAAGGGACATTCCAAAGCAATTTGAAATTGTGGAACGTTTGTTTTAATTGATGTCAATAATGTTTATGATGACATTTTAGTATATTTATCATTGGAGTATCGTCGATAACATTTAGAAAATTTCATCAGGTACATTCCATCGATGAAATTTCAATAACAAGATTTCACTGATGATATTTCATTTAATAAATTTAATCACTAGATTTAGTTGATGAAATTAAATCAATTAAATTTCCTTTTTAGCATTCCATCGATAAAAGACAGGGAAGGGATGAAAGATTTATTTTAGGACATTTTATCGTGAACATTTCATTTAGTAGAGGGTGGGTGGTCTAGTTAGCCTTCGGGGTGAATCGGCCCACTACGTATTTCTGCCCACGTGATATTATTAAAAACACTGAAATTGCCAAGCAGACTGATCTCATTTTCTTGAGTGAGGTATCATCAAATTTAAACAAGTTTTTGAATTACCTTAGTTAACTGTAACTAGCAAAAGTTATTATCTATTACGGTGGGCTGATTCTTTATCAGAGTGAGGCACGAGCGACCTCTACCTTCCATAGCTCACTTTTCCCTCTTTACTAGTTCTCATTTTTCTCAACATCCGGTTGCCTATGTTTAGCTTCATCTCCTGCTGGTAGGGTTTAGAGGCGCCTGAGCCTGGGAAAAACCAAGACATCACCGGTGCCTCTGTGGGGTACATACACACAGATCTCCACAGTGGCGGCAAAGGCGTATCCCCTTATGATTCAGTATGGGTGGCAACTGGACCAAATGTTGACTCTCTTTTCTATATGGCTGAAGGAGTGGCGACCTCAAAACCATTACAGCCAACGACAAGATATCATGACAGCACAACTTACTAGCACCAGGGTTAAAGCCCCTGCCTATAACAGATCCTCCAAGTCGACTATGGATGTTTCCATAAAGCATGACTGGTTAGTCTCAAAGCCAAATGGAAGGATTTTAATATTGATACTGATGACAAGGATGACCTGGAGAAATTTACTCGTAGAAAGACACCATTCAGCATCAGCTTATTTAATGTTAGAACTATCAGTTCTCAAGCCAGAAAAGAAGCTCAGCATTTCAATATTGACATCATCTGCTTGCAAGAATACATCACCCTGAAGTGTTACTCTAAGAGAAGATCAATGCTCACACTCTAATTACAGCCTCGGCAGAGAAGAACATCATCAATGCCACCATCAGAGGAGTTGGTCTTCTTCTAACCCAAAGAGCACTAGAATCTTGCCACAGCATTGTCAAGATCAGTGAGCGCATCATAGTCATAACATTGATTGGCAATCCCGCAACAACCATCATCAGTTGCTATAGTCCCACAAATGTAGAGATGAATGACCCTGATGTAGTTAGCTTCTACTCGGATCTATCTGCAGCTGTCTCTGCTGTACCAGCACATAACTTGCTCTTCATTGGAGGAGACTTTAATGCCCAACTTGGTCAAGACAAGGCAACCTTCTCATTCCATAAAGAAAGCAACAAAAATGGTAAACACCTTGGTGACTTTCTGGAGCAACATAGTCTTCTTGCTGCCAACATCAAATTCCAACATCGTCCACGTAAGCTGTGGACACACATGTATCCCTCCGGACACCGAGCACAGCTTGACTATGTCCTAGTAAGAAGGAAATGGCAGAAAAGCATTAAGAACTGCAGAGCTTATTCATCATTTGGAAGTGTTGGATCTGACCACCGAATTGTGACATGCAATTGCCAGATCAGCTACAGGCAAAGCAAAGTTCCCAGGAAAGATCCCATGAAACAGGTGGACTGGAGAAAGGTTTTAGCAGACACCAATCTATGTGAGGAATACACACTCTCTGTTCACAATAAGTTCTCCTCAATAATTGATGAGATGGAGGACCCGAATAATATCAGTGCTAAATATGATCTTTTAGCATTTACGACCAGAGAAATAGCACTCGAAAGTCTGCCAAGAAAGAAGCAGAATTCCCATCTCATATCGAACAGTGCGGCAGTGTCAAATGCAAGGGACCATTTGAAGAAAGCCTCTGAAGCACACAACATCCGCCCTACCAGAGGGTCTAAAGCCAGGGTTGAAGAAGCCAAAGAAGCTCTTGATGACACCTATGCGAAAGAGCTTGAAGATTACATAAAGACCCAGACAAGTTATCTTCAACAATCACACATATCCAGGCGACACAACGAAGCATGGCAAATCCTGAGAGAACTTACCAGTACAAAATCATCACCTATTATCAAGATCAAAGGTGCAACTCCAGGAGAGCGTCTTGAGACCTGGTATAGTCACTTCAAAGGGCTTCTTGGAAACACTGACCAACAACCTATAAACCTGTCTTCTTCTTTCTACAACCTGAGAGTTTCTGACAAGTTGCCAATATCTACCAGCCCATTTACTCATGAAGAACTTCAGAAGGTTGTCAAAAAGCTCAGCAGTTCAAAAACACCAGGACCTGACAACATCCCAGCTTCCATATGGATGCATGAGCTTTTCCAAGAGCAACTTCTAGAATTCTGCAATGAAACTCTTGTAGGTAACAAACGTATAACACCATACATTGATCCCATTCTTCGTAGGAACCAAAATGGATTTCGTAGGAATAGATCTACCCTACCACAGATTCTTGCTATAAGAAGAATCATCAAAGAATTGAGAATCTCAAAGAGAAGCGCATCCATAGTCTTTTTAGACTTGTCAAAGGCCTTTGATAGTGTAAACCGGAAGGTGATGATGCATATTTTACTTAACTATGGTATCCCTGAGGAGATTGTGAGTGCCATTACTGCAATGTATGACAACCCAACAAGTTTTGTGCAGAGCATGGATGGTCCAACTGAGGAATTTATTACAACAGCAGGAATTCTTCAAGGGGACACTCTTGCTCCTTTCCTTTTTGTTATTGTTGTCGACTATGTATTGCGCCAGTCAGCTGACACCATGTGTGATAAAGGCCTCACAATTGGCAGAAGATCTGGACGTCAAAGTCAAAAGTATTTGACAGACTTAGACTATGCAGACGATGTCGCACTGACTGCAGAACTTATATCATCTGCTCAAGATCTGCTGATTGCATGTGAAGAATCGGCGGCTAGGGTAGGACTACTGCTCAATGCAAAGAAGACGGAATGCCTAATCCTCAATGAACCCTCTGATCATCCTCCTATCCACTCAATGAATGGAACTGCCATCAAGGAAGTAGATGATTTTAAATACCTTGGGTCATATGTATTTGATAGCAAAAAGGACTTCTTGACAAGAAAGGGACAAGCATGGATTGCCTGTAACAAGCTTGATGTCATATGGAAGTCTGATATTACCAGGGCAACCAAGATTGACTTCTTCCGGGCCTGTGTTGAAAGCATCTTACTGTACGGCGCAGAAACAAGCTTCAAGACCGGTTAGATGGCACCTACACCAGGCTACTAATGCGTGTCCAAAATCTGTCCTGGAAACAACATCCAACAAAGCATCAGATTTATGGTGATATACCCCCTATCTCTTCAACCGTGGCACAGAGGAGAGCCCAGTTTGCTGGTCACTGTTTTCGAGCCAAGGACCAAATCATATCGGACATCCTTCTTTGGAGATTGCCATGTCCAAACAGAGGCTGTAGACCTTTAACGTACCCTGATACCATATGTAGCGATACTGGCTTGAACTTCAATGAACTTGGAAGTGCAATGTGTGATAAATATAGTTGGCAAAGATGTGTGTCATGGATCTCGACGGAAGTCGAAGGATGATGATGATGATCTATTACGAGGTATGATTCTTATCAAACATACCATGTGCCCAAATCCTATTAATTCCTTAATTTAAAACATACACGCAGTTAGGATATATATTTGTGATGGCTCACCCAGAAAAGGGGGATTTTGCAGATGATATCAATTTTGATTTTACCATGTCATCTGTTACAGCATTTTCTAAGTGAAAATGACTACTTACTTGTTCAAATTGATCAAGACGATCACATTTTACAACATAAAATCCCCTGGAAATACTTATTATTTTCTTTATTTCTTGCTGCCTATTTTCATCAGTTTCTCGAAAAGTGTTCTGTCACATGCACAGAGTCCCCCTCTTTAGGGTGGGTCATCACATTTACCTTGTGATAACACGAAAATCTTCTAGATCCTTAACCTGTCGGATTCAGTGGCGTTAAAAAAATTGACACCAGAATCTTAATCATAGGATAATGGTTGTAAAGTGGAAATGACGGCCATTGTGGACGCCATCTTGGTTATTTCATAATCCCAAGGGGTGACATTTTGTCACCCGACAGATTAGGAAAAAAAAACACTTTCAGCTACCAAAAGCAGTCAAAAGTAAAACTATATACAACATTTCCTTGTTAATGTAAGATTCTGCCGGACTATTGAGCTTTAGGAATTAAAAAAACAACAACATATGATTGCATACCACACCTTAAAGTTGCAAAAAGGCGCCATTTTGATTTTGATATAAGCAAACAATAAAATTAGGAGGCAAATGATTATGTTGTAACCCTCAAATATTATTTCCTATTGATTACTTATAGACGCTAACGATATCAGACATTTAATGGCTGCTTGGATCAATTTTAATGAAATCGGCTATTATCGGCTATTACTGCTTTGAAATTAAATCTAGTGATTAAAAAGAATTCCTAGACACTAAAACATATAATTTGACACCAGAATCTTAATCATAGGGAAATGGCTGTAAAGAGGAAATGACGGCCATTTTGGACGCCATCTTGGATATTTCATAATCCCAAGGGGTGACATTTTGTCACGCGGCAGATTCTGAAAAAAAACCCCACTTTTAGCTAAATAAATCAGTCAAAAGTAAAACTATATACAAAATGTCCATGCTAATGTAAGATTCTGCCGGGCTATTAAGAGTGTACTGATTTTGAATAATTTGTAGGTGTAATAATTGATAAAGTATTTTTTTTTTTATTTCAACAGTAATTTTGTCTTTTATTCTTCATGTTTTTTTTTCTGTGACAAATAGTGTGCATTGTGTATTTATCATTATAATATTTTATATAATGATTAGCAACTTATTGAAATGCATAAAAACTGTTTTATTTGTTTCAAATCTTG
>JXSR01S035112.1:20205-30861 GCA_000969725.1 Ophiothrix spiculata
AAAAGTATCAAGCCTACAATCTGTCAAAATTTGAAAACAGGCGAATCGTTCGAACATAATACAATTTTAAGGTTTCTGCGAAAAAGGTGTAAATTTTTCGAAGTTTTTTATTGTCGTAATTTTGACCTTGATAATGGACGTGAAATCACTACTAAAGTCTTATGTATAAACAAAAGACTCTATTACATATGTACGCCAAAAATTGTACTATTCTGATATGTGTAAATAGGTAAACATTTGCAGTAAAGATGCCGTTGGCAAAAATGACACCCATTTAGGGACTGTAGCCTTAATGCAATATACTCATTTGGGAAATACATTATCGAAGTCATAGTTATCCGATTTTAACCCAATTTAAAATGCTTAATATTTCTGACATGTGCACTCTTGAGTTTTTGTACAGATGCAACTTCAACAAGCTACCGTCAACGTTTACAATCTCAAGAAATGAACATTTTGCCTAAAGGTCTTACAATCGGAACAATAACTACAGCAGAAGTCCAAAATATGTCAATTCAATTTCAATGCTTTTGATAACCTCAAGCAAACGTCATTTGAAACGGATACGAAAAATATTTCATTATTTTTTAGTAAACTGCCAATATCAAATGTGACAAACATATAAATATCATGTTTACAACGGGTAAGCTGTCTAATAATCACCTGTATTTTAGAAAGACACCATGCAAGAACTTTAAATAAAACATAGTTGGTACTCTGAGTGATTAATTTTCAAACAATCATTTGATAATAATGAAACAAAAATAGGAATATTAAAAAATAACATTGTTTTTGAGGTATTATAAATGCGATTTTAGCTTCACTATTGCGTGCCTCTAATTGTTGTGAACTCTTCAGTAACATGCAGTTTGAGTTGGCACATTTTATTACAAGAAAACTGTTGAAAATTCTCATGAATATGATCAAGCAAGTCGAGTTTTTTGTCACTTTCTTAAATCAAGTTTAGCATGCTACAGGGTGTACAACAAAACAGGTGATTCACACGAAACGTCTCCTTCCTCCATTTTCTACAAAGTTTCAAGATATTTCTTTATATATATTGAATTAGACATAATTTAGAGAAGCAAATACACTTATGATATTTTCTGAACTATGAATATTTCCAGAGTTTTCAAAAATGATATACAATGTGCGGTTTTTATTTTATTTGACAAACTCAGCATACACTAAAAACTAAAAGTTTCATTACCTAATTTCAAAATTGATTACAATATTTAGAATTTCAAAACCATTCATATGGCAGTCTACTTGTAAAACAGATAGTGGAAGAAGTGGTCAAGTGCCATTTTGACAAAATTGAGTTATTTGTGGTTTTGAAGTCGCAGTAGGACAGAAGATATTATGACAATTTTTTTTTTGTAAAGGGGTCGTCACACTTGAGTGAATTTTGCGTAAAATTTGAAAAACGTTCAACATATGTCAAGTTACATATCATATTACTCGTCTGGTCATGCAGATTCCAAATATGTATCTTCATGGCTTTGTTTAGAAGTTTAATAAAACCTAAAAATCGATACGGGGTCAAGTGAGGTCGAATTTTCAACAAGATCCGATTTGCGTGAACAATTTCTCAAATTGTTTATCTTGACTTGCAGATCAAAAAACAAACAAACATCCATATACTTTGAATGTTTTGATTACCTATTTTAAAATATTGACAATTATGTGTTAAGCGACCATGATTTTAGTTGAAGAAGTGGTCAAGTACAAAATAGTGATTATTGAGAGCAGAAATTGATAATCGATACAGATCTCTAATTCACTTTAATTGATCAACTCATGTAAACAATGACATTAACCTAATGTGAATTCAAAACCCTTCTTGCTTTAAAAGTTATTAAAAAGACGGAATGTTAAACCTTCATAGCTCACTAAGTTACTTTAATACCTCTTGAATTAATAGAGGATTTTCAATTAAGGAAACTCTTATGACATTTCCTTAGATAAAGAGGTTTGTATTTTTGTTAGTGTGCTGAAACCAAACTTGGTAGATTTTGATAAACCTTAAACGTAATATGGCCTTTCAATTACTTCATTTATTTCAAATTACTGACGAACAACACGGTGTTACTAGTGAAACGCATATTCTATTTGCAAAAAGACAAAATTTGATATCAGGAACTGAAACGCGAAGAATGTAACAGGATACACTCGAACAAACATTCTTGTTTAAGTGTATATTGACAATTAGTCAGTTCAAATGTTCTGCCCGTGCATAACAATGCATTTTATAATCCGTAGTATAATATATTGTTTACTCATTACTTATTCTATTCACTGGAGTCAGTAATTATAGATAATCGCCACTTTAGAAATTGCAATTTTTAACAATCCATTTGTGGTTATACGATAAAAAGCACAACTAAAAACCTATAGATGTTTTTGCTTTCGCCAAAGACAATAGCCTATCGAATATTTTGATTGACAGGCCTCTTTTGTGCGGTAAAATTAATTTGATACTTCTTTTGTCATCTACGATTTAGTTTACAAATATAAACTAAATCATTTGTAAACTAAATCCTTTGTCCTTTAATGAGATAACTTACGACAAACTTGAACAGGCTAAAATGTCAATGCAATTATATAAATTTACAAAATAGTAATTTTGTTGTCTGTGATAATATAACCATGTTTGTTCTTGTCTTCAACATTTCTAGACAAACATCAGTGCATGAATTTGTAATTTTCAGGTAAATCTCATGGTAACTATAAATTGTCAGTGGTATGATTATTTTGTGTTTTATGATGTTCGTATTAAAGCTCAACAATCCTGCGTAAACACCCGTGTCATTTGCTTTCTTACCATATTCTATTTTCCCAGCGGTTGTGAAAATACTCTAATCATTTCCGAATAATAAATAACTAGTTGCAATCTAGGTTAAACCCTGACTTAAGTATTAGCTTATAGAATTGAATTTTAGGTCGTTGTACTGCTGGGTGATTACTAACGTCTTTGTGTAATACATCGAATCTAACAGATTCAATCCCCAAGTTATTGACAAAACACTGAATTGTTATTTATCTTTAACGATTTGCATATAAATTACAATTTTCATAATTCATAATAATTTGTCTACGTTTTCATATATTTTGTTTATATCACAAACGACTCTAGAAATTCCATATGAGCGCATCGCTCACTGCAATTTAAAATATCTTAAACTGTATATTTATGCCAGTCGATCAGTTGCTCTATATAAATTTTATGCATTTTTTTCAGTTCACTACAATTGAATAAAGTGTTAACAATAACTTGATGATTTTTGATGTTGATAAAAGCAACAAAATACTTTATGCCATCAGATATTCTCTTAAGCGATAACGACTAAATGATGTAAAATCAAGTCCAAGTTAGTGCAGAATCAATGACAAAATTATATAGAACCTCTTATTATATGAATATAAGAGAACATTTTGCCGTGATCTTTTGTGTTAATTGAATGTGTCTTTGACCCGTATAATTGATAGCGCTCGTTGATAAATGTATTTTTTTTTGGTATAATGATCTATCGCTAAGGTCTCTTTAAGACCTTTAGGAATTCAGAAAATCGTGACAACGTGACAACGTAGTTCATGTTATGTAACGATTGGTAACGTTTTTCTTTTGGGGAAATGCTTGTACTTGTTCAGTTCGTCTATCACCCAACTTTAGAAATGGAGTCACTTTAATCACTGTAAATTTCTTTTTGATACACACGGTACAACAAATTCTGACAGCTCTTTTATTATGGAAATAAATTAAACTAATCTGTGGGTGATCTCAAAAAAGTTGCCCTAAGCTAGCTTGAACTAGCGGGACGGACTTTGGGGTTGATAGTTGGTGCAGCGTTTCTTCACTCGTCTTTATAACCAACAAGGCCCAAGTTCGATTCCCGGTCGTACCTACGTTGTACGTTAATTTGGTTGTCGATCCATACTCGTCCGAGGTAATCAGTAAGTAGCCTATTAATGCACATAAACCAATATGCCTGTACTGTTTGGTAGACGCGTAACCCCTTTTGTACATTAGGAATATTTTGACGACCGAAATGGGTGCAATTTTGAATTTGTGTGAAATAAATGTATTTTTAGATAGATTATTTATGAAATTTGGTACCGACCGGGAATATAATCATTTCAAAAATTGAAAGATGACCTAAAACTTAATGGTGACGAAATCGAAATATTACATATAACATCTCGTTCTAGAAATTCTTCTCCTCTTATGTGTAAAAACCAAATTCATCAATTATTAAACCTGTGACAAGTGCTCGTAATCTTGATGTAATAATTATTCAAAGCGACTTAAAGATGGATGCTTTTACTGCTAATAATTGCCGCTCTGCTTCATTTGCACTTTACAGAATAAGTCAAACAGGAAAATAAAAATTCACTGAAATGCTGGTTCATGATTTCACCGCCTGTCGTCTTGCCCAATGCAATAGTCTGCTGAATGCCCTATACCTTCCTTAAACAGAAAAACAAAACTGAAACTGAAACAGCAAAATTTCAAAGAAGCAGGGCAGCAGGGTAAATATGATCAGATAACGTCAATCCTCCATGAGCTACATTGTGATACAAATAACATTGTGATTCAAAATGACCGCCATTTACTGATTACGTAATAACGGTCGTAACAACATGCTTAAGGGCGCCGGAAAGGCACCCACCAGAGTCGTGACCAATATGCATCTAACGAGGATAGTTCGGTATTCCGACAGGTTTTAATATTGATCCGAAAGTTTTCCGAGAAACAACCTGTCGAAGTAAAAAGTTGTCGGAGAAAAAAACAATCGTAGTAAAAAACCGTCGGAGGAAAAAATGTCGGAGGAACAAACTGTCGGATACCCCATCCAGCTATACATTTGAACAAATAAATTAGTAAACTTATGAATATGGTTTGTTCATGTGGTAGCATTACAGTTAGCCAAAAGTAATATTAAAATCATAAATTTTTAAGCACAAATTATGTTAAAACGCAGTGATTTGGCCTAAATCATCGTTAGTCTCTAACAAAATGCAAAAACACCAGTTCACAATATAATGATGTGTATTACAAGGGATTTTCTATGAATCTCATAAACATAATATGAGTGCTTGCTGCAAACTCTAGGTTGATAGACACAGGCTGTGTAGTGGTTGAGACATCGTTTTTGAGCTCTTCAATCGCATGAGGCAGGCATATCAATGATATGTCTATAGTCACCGTATGGTCCTCACGGGGAACATTGGCAATATTGACAGATGGTAAATAGGTAAAAGATTATTTTTTAATGTCTGTCTGTATGTATTTTATATAAGAATACAATTGAAGAATTTTTTAGTTATCTTTTATTCCAAATTTCAATAAATATCGACAATGTTTTCATTTTCTATGAGATAGTGTTTGACTTGATCTCCAAATGAGTGACATTGCGGAGTGGATGTAAGAGATTTTGGAAACAAACTAGTCATATATTGAAGTAAAATGTAGTTGCTAAAGAAAAAATCCAATATAGAAATGTATTGCTTTGAGTTTGACAAACCATGTCGTTGGATATTTTTTCCAAGTCATGCCTCCTTGATAGATATATCTGATTTTTAAACTAATTAATTTATTCTATCCAGTGATTTCTTTTAAGTTAAACATGTATAGCCTAAGGCACGGTTCCCAATTCATGACGGAATGTCTTCCGACATACGAAAGGGCTTGACGCAAGAGCCATGACGAAATGTATTTTGAGTCATACCCCAAAAATATTAGGAAAAACGCATTACTACCTTCTTTGAAGAGTTTTTTATAATAATAGAGGTCCTTGCGAAATTTTCCTGCATCAATCAATACACTAAAATACATTTTTCTTTGAATCATGACTCAATATATTTCTGCATCATGATGCAAGGCAATTGCGTCAAGCCCTTTCGTATGACTCAAAAGCTTTCGTGAACTGGGAACCGTGCCTAAGCGAAAAGCATACAAGTGTTGTTTTTTTAGTACATATGGCGTCTACATTAACAGCGAAAGAAAAGAAAAGATAGGTAACAGTAACTCATTGAAAACATTATAAGAAAATCATACATACATTTGATAAGGGATACATTTTTTCCCGTACGTTCTGACATTTTGTTTTTCAACAATTCATCGTTACTTTGATCCCAAACGAGCCGAAAATGCAGGAAACTACATTTTTAAGAAAGTGATTTTTAATTTGAGAGGCTTAAATCACAATGTCCGTAACCGGTCCATCATCAGATTCGAACCATGCCACATATTTCAGAAAAAAATTGAAGAAAAATTCCAATTGTTAAGCGTCCTGCTAGTTTCAGAAAAAATGCATATATTGCTTTAGCTTCTGTTATGTGACATTAGATATTCGATTAATAATATACCCTTCAACGTATACAAACGCAACATGATGCTCAGTCAAAATGGACTTTAGCATGTTTTATGTCTAAGAAGTTACTAGATAGTTTAAATATACAGGTATTAACATAAAAAAATGCTATATACACTGAATGAATTAAGTTACACTTTGTATCATATTTCTATATCAAAAACCATCTTTAGCTATAAAATATACTTTATTTCATCCAATTGATGCTCTACAAGCAGAGATATATGGCAATTATACTGACCCTACCTTCAAACCATCTGGGCCAGTCCATCCGATCTATTTACCGGCAGTCCGATCATGATAGCACATAATGCCCCAATCAGCTATGTGACATTCAACATGATAACGAGTTTATTTTTAGTGTAAAAAGGGCATAGTCATCTAGAATGAATGCCAGAACAAATTTTAAAGATACAGTTGGTGAGACAATATATCAGCTAAATGGCAGAGTCGGCACGCAAACACGTTAAGACTAGTCAGAGGTTTTAAATACAGGTCAAAAAAAAAAAAAAAAACACCATTTTTTAACTGAACTTCTTTAAAATTCAGGTTATATCAATTGAACTAGGAAAATACATTTGAATATGAAACCGAACTGTTTGAAAAAAACTGCATAAGGATTATTGCATTAACCTTTTGCATTCAAGTTTCCACCAAAGAATGAGTCTTTGATGCAACTATTTATGCTTACGTGGAGGTATGATTAATATTTGAACTTACTAAAACATAACGTTTATCATAAAATTATTTCTCAATTTCTTTAATCATATGTAAAAATAAATACATAAAAAGATATTTAGAAAAAAGTGTTCCTTTTGTCATTTTATCTTACCGCACTGTTTATCTTCATCGAATTATGAAGTACTGCTTACGCTAAAATAATGGTGAAATCAAGTGGTTTTCACCGGTCTCTACTTTAGTTAAATGTATGCACCGTTTGATCCTGGCCAATTAAATCAGATCACTTAAGCTGTTTCTGACGGCCAATTAAATATCCTTTCAAATAGGGGAAAGTTTGTTACTTCAATGTTTTTATTTACCTCATATTAATGGTAACAAAAATGTATATAATTTTCTGTTTCAATCTGTACTGATAGACCATTCCTATAACTGACATACTTACGCCGTTGATGAGGTAAATCCACATAATTGGACGGGGAATTGGAACTAAGAAGGAGGTCAAGTAGGGTCATGTTATACTTGGCCTCGTTCTGAGTTCGGATTCTCCGCCCGATTCCGTGGATTTACCCCATCAATTGCGGAAGTATGTCAATATACAGGATTGGTCTATATAATGGTAGACAGTTTGTTCAAATAAACCTATTAATCACGCATAGAATTTTTATAAGCATAAGTAAAAAAAAAAAAGCTTTATTAAAATATGCGTTGATTTGTGAATATGCTCCTCCGTTAACAGTGGTAAGATTTAAGATTTTCAATTAGTTCAATTAGTTTCATTAAAACGCTGTTTCTATGTTTGTCAAGACTATTTTAGAAATTAGAAAAATGCTATATGGGTTAAACCTTGACTCAAAAGTGGTTAATGGAATTGAAGTCAATATTTGAGTACATGCGAGGTATAAATAACTTCTTTCTGTTACGTATAATAAGTTGTCAACCTGCAATTAATTTAAGATTTGAATATAAATTATGAGTTTAAAATTAAGCTAAAAAATAGAATATTTGTTGTATATAGCAGTTAAGTTAAAAATTCTTTGTAATTATAAGATTCAAATATAATATCTGATGGTGCCGTTCTGAATATCAACTTTCACCTAACCAGGCTGTTAACACGTCCACCGGAGATGAGTGTGTATGTTGCAAATCCCTTGTCTAATCAGAATACCAAAGATATCTCATATATGTTGTTACACCGCATATAAAGTTTTTGTTTCGTTATTTGGCAATGGGTCTACATGATTAAGCATGGGACGATGTAAAGTAATAAACAATCAACAAGTTTTACCGAAAACAAGATGTTACAATCGGAATAACACCTGCAGCAAGAGTATGCCAATTCAATTTCTATGCTATTGATGATAACTTCAAGCAAACGTCAAATGAAGCGGAAATGAACAAAATGTCTTGATTTCTTTAGTAAGTTGTCAATATTCAACATGACAAGCATATAAATACCACGTTTGCAACGGTTAAGATGACGAATAAACACCTGTTGTTTAGAAAGACACGTTGCAAGGACTTTAAATAAAACACAGTTGATACTTTGAGTAACTTATTCTCGAACTATCATTTTAGAAAATACATTGACAAGTAGGAGATTAAACAACAGGACATTGTTTTTGTTTTTGTTTTGAGGTATCATAAATGCGACATTAGCTTCACTGTTATGTGCCTCAAATTGTTGTTAACTCTTGAGTCACATGCCGTTTATAAAGCTAGCACATTCTTTCACAAGCAAAGTGTTAAAAATTCTCATGAATATGAGATGTATGAAACTTTGTTACTTTCTGTCAAGTTTAACAAGCTACATGATATATCAGCATTCAGAAAAAAGGCGATTCACACGAAAAGTCTTTTTCCTTTATTTTTTTCCCCAAAAATAGACACAATTTAGAGACAAAAACACACTTAAATTTATTTTGATTTTTGAATTATGAAAATTGTCAAATGTATTCTACAATTATCGTTCTGTAAGTACAACGTGAGGTTTTTAAATATTTTATTCAACGAAATCAGCATACACTTAAGACTAAAAGTGCATTACTTACATGATTGAAAATTATTACATAAATGAGAATTTTAAAACTATCCATGCATCAGTCTACTAATAAAACTTCATTACCTCCCGTGCCATTCAGTAGATGATTGTCAATTAAGGGATCTCTTATGATTTTCTTCTAGATAAAGAAGTTTGTATTATTGTTAGTTAGTTGAAGCAAACCTCGGTAGATTTTGAAAAACCTTATGAACAACATGAATTTACGAATGAAACACACATTCTATTATAGGGCAAAATTTAATATCAGGAACTGAAACGTGAAGAATATAACAGGATAAACAAGAACAATAATTTTTGTTTGAGTGTATATGTCAATGTGATTATATTACACAATAGTATTTTTTCTGTGGTTATAGTGCTGTTTTTCTTTTCTTCAACATTTCTAGACAAACATCAGGTCATGAATTTATAAGTGTCTGCTATACGTCTTGGTAATTATACATTTTCAGTGGTATGATTATTTTATTTTTAAGTTGTACATAAAGTTCAACAATTCTGATTAACAACTGATTATGAGTATCCTTGAAATCTGTAATGGCGAAAACCAGACATTTCATCAAGGGTGGGCTGTTTATATCCATGGGTCTATATCCGAGTATGGGGGAGGGGGGACACTTAGCCATATAAGCGTACACATACATGCGTGAACATTTTTTTTTAGAAATACCCCTAAACAAGTTTTTGCGTACCCTTAAAAATGCCCCCTAAACAAGAAAGTCGCGCAGTTATTCTTTTAATTTCAACTCTAAATAAGTTCCTATTAAATAAACACTCCTATACAAGTTTAACCCCTAGTTTGCCCTAAATTAAGGGACGCACCATTTGATTTTCAGGGGGGCTGGAAGTTTAGGTCGAGGCAAGATTTTTTTTTTCGGAAACATTTTCGACACATTTTTTTCCCTTTACTTCAAATGTTCCGGGGCTTGCATTATTTTTTTCCTTATCACGGTGAGTCAAGTTATTTTTTTTTCTCAAGCAGTGAGTCAATTATATTTTTCTCTTAAATAGTGAGTCAAGTATCTTTTTTCGGAAAAACTTCCAGCCCCCACTTGGAAGTCTAATGGTGCGTCCCTAAGTAAACTTTAAAGTACCAGTTTGAGTCTACTTCACCACTGTTAGATCTCGACGATTCCGATCAGTTTGTGAAATGTGCACGGGGGTTAGAACCCAAAACAAGCTGAAAGAAAAGGAAAGAAAAAAGAAGAAGAAAAAAAAAACAAGATGCATACATCGCGGGGGGGGGGAGACTTACATTGACAATTTAAGGTATACGTATGATATGTGCCTGTCCTTTAGGGTGAGTTTTCCAGGATTTTGGTATATCAATGGGGTGGTTTTCATCTCAGATGAAAGCACTTTTGGGAAAATTTGCAAAAAACACCCAATTTGAGTAAAATGTGGTGCTTTTCCATTAAAATTTGTATATTGATGGGTGGGTTTTTTAGCCAAAAATAGGTATAGAGATGGTCAGGTTTTCGAAGTCTAGCAGACACATACCCGTACAAAAATTTTTGAAGACCGGTTTCAATAAAAATCAAAATG
>JXSR01S035113.1:68132-80090 GCA_000969725.1 Ophiothrix spiculata
TTTTCCTGATTTCTTATGCTGCTTTCATACTCGTGTAGTTTTATAGCTTTGTTACTGCGTGACGTATATTTTTTGCACAAACTTGCCGTGTCCGGTTGTCGTAATGGTAAAGCTACATGTCGCTGAGATAATTAATATCAGCAAAATGTTGTCGCACGACGAGATTTTTCAAGTTGAAATGAATTCAACTTTCAGAGTGACGTAAAGCGGTAAAGCTGCAAAACTACAAAAGTGTGAAAAGAAGCAAGCGATGAGAGCAACAAAGCTGCAAAGCGACAAAAGTATGAAAGCAGCATTAATGCACTAACAAGCCATTTTTCATTTATAAATGCATCATGATGTACAATTTGGATACAATAACAAGATATTAATAATTAAACACTGCCATTATTTGAAGTTGGTTAAAAACAGTGGTGTTTGTTTTGAGCCAAGATACTTTCTTCCGTACCTCAGCCCAAAACAAAAACCAATGGTATTAAACAATGAACAATTTAAAAGATTGAGCAATGTTATTATTGTCACTAATGCCTTATTTATTTTTACAAATCCTTTCATATATCGACCATATTTTAACACATATGGTTGGAAATTGTAGTTTTAATCTGAATGTTGCTTTGACATCTTTTGAAAACATTGATCAATCCCAGACATTGTTTGTTTGTTTCTCCTTCATTCCGTATTTGCATCAAATCATTGCATTCATGTAAGCACTAGAATTTCGAACGATCGCGCAAAAGCACCAAAATTCACAAATTTCGGGGTCCATTACACTTTTTAAAAGATCAATCACAAATTGTCATGATTTTTCCCAAGACTCTTTTTTCAATATAAATTCATCGATAAACAAACTGTACATCATAAATCCATTATTATTTTTGCAAACTTCGGCATAAACGGATGACTCAAAAAACATGTGCTGTGTTGTTATTTAATGTGTAACAAAATAGGACATCACGTTTGGAAGCTTAAGCACTGTTTCTGGCAAGATTTTTTCATGTTTTTGGTTGAATAACAGAAGTATATGGGGATACACACATTTCACTGTCCAGTGCTTTTTGTGTTTTTAAATTGCCCTAAACTCTGGTGCTTACATTAACACATGATTTTGACCATACAGTTGTTTACATGAAATCATGATTACCACTTGCATATCATCATGTGAGTGCAAGAAAGTTGCATCTGCAATGGCAGCCTTATGCTATATTTATTAAACACCTTGTCACAAGAATGTGAAAAATCCCTTAAAATTTCCCTCCCCAAAATGGTTCTTCAGGTGAACCATTTCAAGAGCCACTGACCCAAGACTGGAATTTGCAATCCAAATTATAAAGACAAATGCACTCACATGACAAAGTTAATCCAAGGCTTCTGATACCGTGATATGCATTGCCGATTTCTTCAAAGAAAGTTGTAACAGCATTTGACAACACTTTTAAAATTAAGTTTAAAATGTGAAATACTTGAACAATTTCAGAAAACAAGCAGGTGTAATAAACTACAATCTTTCACAAACAATAGCTCAGATCATGTTTCAAACAAAACATATATCACATGACTAGAAGATTATTTTGCTTTAAGTCACATGTTGCCTAAAGCCAAGCACATCTCCATATAGCTATCAGCACTGCTAGTCAAGCTTGAAAAGGAAATTTCAAGATATGACTTCGAGAACAGAGATTTCTCGGGGAAGGGGGAATAGTTTACAAAAGTGGATATGATGATACACAGAAAATATAGGGATTGAAACCAAGCCACCTGGTTTGTCAATTATACTTATTTTCTTAGCTACATTTGGTATCTGAGTGAGTTAGTTCTCTCCTCCCACCCCCACCCCAAAAAAATGATTGATTGATCAAAACGTTGCACATTTTGGAAATTTTAATAAATTTGGTGTTTTGAAAATCAAGGAGGCACATACCCCTTCCCAGATTAAACGGGGTACCTCCTGGGCAATGGTTTATCTCTAAAGCAATAATTACAGACTTGTCGATTGGAAAAAGGAGATTTACAGTGCTTTAACTCAAAGGTCACATGTGAGTGGATATCTGGATGTTTCCTCTTCTGATGCTTAAAGATAAAGATAAATACAAAAGTTAGTAAGCAGTTATTTTGTAATTAAATACAAAATGACTGCATCTTTACTTCTGGGTGATATTCGTACAAATTTGATTCACATTCGTTCAACTTTATTTAAGTAATGAAACAATTGTTTCACCCTGGGATCCAACTTTAGACCAATTGGTATAGATAGACATATGATTTACAACAGTGCTGATGAGGCCAAAGAAAAAAAAGAGTCTGTCTCAGCTTCCCGCGCGCATAGCTTTTAAAAATCCAAATTTAGCGCATTTATTTTTTTTTTTTAGGCTTTTGAGAGATTTTAAGTTTTCTTCATCTTTTTTTCCTACTACTGGAAAAAAGTTATAAACGGCCGCAAAGCGGCCGCGAAAAAAAAAATAGTGGCCGAAAAAAAAATACAAAAAATTAAGGGGTATTTCCGCATCCGTGTAGCCCCTTTTTACTAAAAAAAATGCATAGCGCTTAGGGTTTTGACCTTAAGTAAGCTGAGACAGAGTTCTTTTTTTTTTGCCTTACAATGTCACAAAGTCCAGTTTGACAATGTATTTTGTATTTCTATTCACAATGACTACTGCTTGGTGATACTTGTCATATTCTCTAAAATTTATTTCAAGTACTGAAATAATCAATTGTTACAGCCTAGAATCAAAGCACATGTCCATTTTTATACATAGACATAATGTTTTATAGTTATAAAAAGGGGAACTGGCATTTTTCTAACTATATTGTACCTGATTTGTTCGTGAATATCGTAAGCTCGATAGCTAGTCAGATCACAAACATCTTAATCACAGGTGAAAAACAGCAAGCATATTTTATTTCATGTACTATACACATCATTTTCTTGTTTCCAGAAGTGTTTTCTCACCAAGAATTTCAGAGGTATAATAGCTCGCCTCTATAGCTGCGCTAGGGCCTACTCCGTGCTCAAGTTGGCAACCATTCTCATTTGGTTAACAGGGTGGTCAAAATGAGTCCTAATTCATCTTTTAAATTCCTTGGTTCATCCTAAAAAACTCAGCAAGGAATAATAGTGTACCTTCTCTATACTCTATAAACCTTGAAGTTTGCAATGGAGCTTTTACGAGATCCATTACATATCACTTGTATTCTACAACATTGTGAACTGGTGGTCCTGTATTGTGTAAGAGACTAGAAATTATTGATAAGGATTGATTTATACCAAATCACTGTGTATAAAAAATTTTGTACTTGAAATCTTTGATGCTTTTTGTATTATTTTTGACCAAGTTTCTTGTATGGACAAACTTTGAATAGTTTGAAAAGTTTATTTGAATATTCAGCAAGCTTGGGTACATTGTTATGATTAAAAATACAGACTAATTTATTTCCCCTTGTGGTCATATTGGTGTTTGTGCGTTAATCAGCTGCTTGTTGCATACTTCAAGATTTACAAGCCTTTAATTTCAAGAGTATATAGCTGTCATGATCATAGCTTGATCAATCATACAACTTTGAACTGGTTGTCATAAATATTGCAACATCATTATGACATCAATTTCACCAATAGTAAACAAAATTATTCAATTTGGTATATAAATCAAATATTGAGTGCTTTATAAACATTACCAGAGAATGGTTGACATTGCAGGCCAGTTGTGATTAAAAATTGATTTGGGATGATTCAATTTACTGGCTTAAGCTTTTTCAATCATATCCCACATTGCATTAAATATTTAGCTATGCCAATTATAAGTGTATGGATTGTAAATTTCCCCAAACATGATTATCAAAACAAATTTGTAAACAAATCTGTAAAGTGTGATAGGGTCATATACACAGTACCCCATTATCATAGATAATACCATGTTTGAATATTAACAGCACCTTTGATCATCGATATTCAGGGCATGGCATTTATATAGGACCAATGCTGCTTTCATACTCGTGTAGTTTTGTAGCTTTGACGCTGCATGACCTATATTTTTGGCAAAAACTTGCAGCTTCCAGTTGTCATAGCGGCAAAGTTACATGTCGCTGAGATAATCGATATCGCCAAAATTTTTCAACTTTCAAAGCGACAAACCTGCAAACCTACAAAAGTGTGAAACGTACGAAGCAACAGAGTTGCAAAGCTACAAAGCTGCAAAGCGACAATAAGTATGAAAGCAGCATAAGGTGTGCTTTCTTATCAACAAATTAAACATCTCATTCATATTGATATAGTTTTCACCTGATTAGTTGGCACTGTTATAGGACTCGGCGATCGATTACGATCAGAGCGTTTTGACCTCATAGACCCACTTCTCATAGACCTATTCAACGATGACGCATACAGACTAGCGGAATCCTCAGCCATAGATGTTGATCTTTTCAACTTTGGTGTTGTCCCAGAGGTACCATTATAGGCTCTTGTAGAACCATTTTGAGTAGCTGACTTGAACTTTGGGCTTGGAGATGATGCTGTAATATCCCCTCTGGAACGTGAGCTTGAGTAAGGTGATCCCATTGTACTGGTAGTTTTTAAGGTATCATTGAAGCTGGTGGTCTTTGGTGCGGTTCCTGATTTGGATGACGTTGAGGTTGGCGATCTTGAATTAGCAGCAGGTGTACAGTGACTGGATTCTTTGTGAGTACTTGCACAGCATGACCAGTGCCATTGCCCAGGGTGTGTTGGATGACCATGGCCGCAACCTTTGAACCCACCTGAGTTGAGAAATAAGAAAGATTGATTATTGATTGGTGTTAAGTAATGCTTCAAAGAATGATCAGTCTCATTGTCCAGGTGTGTTGGGTGACCATGGCCGCAACCTTTGAACCCACCTGAAATATTTGAAATAGATTCATCAGGATTGTTCATAGTTCAAATAGTATTTAAGTTCTCAAATCCAAATTTTGGTAGTCACAGTTATATTTTGATATCCTGTCAGGAGTCTTGTTCACTCCATGCTGATGCTGTTGTGAGGTGTTTCTAGATCATAGCAATCCTTACAGTGGAGTCAGCGTGGAGTGAACAGATTCCTGATAGCTAGGATGTCAATCAAATCACTTTGTTCACAATATCATACATAAATATAGTATTAAAAAACAATAACAACATATAGAACATGACAATGATATTGTGGGAATGGTCACAAGGCTGGAAGGGACCATCCCCTGAAAAACCAAGGTTTTAAATACACAAAAACTAAACACAAAAAGGGATACAAAACATACAAAAAACAAACAAAGCACATGAAGGGGAAGGGTGCACCAAAGTCAACAAAAATCATAACGGGCAATGATTGGATTTACAAGTATTTCTAAAGTTTTTTATTGATTTACATTGTTTTAGATTTATATCAAGAGTATTCCATAAAACTGGTCACGTTGTGCGAATTGCATGTTCTGAAAACTTTTTCTTTGTTTTGTTGATACTATAATCTGAAGGGTATCTAGTTTGATACTTATAAACTTAACTATTTTTAATGAAATAGTCTGAAAATATACTTGATGTTGAAATATATCTATGAGTACCAAAATTTGGATTTGATTTTATACTATTTTATATTTCCACCTGAAATATGATTATCAAAGAAAAGTTGAACTTGAGACATGCAAACGTATCTCACACCTGAAGAAAATTTCACTCAACTTTGAAAGTGGTAGGTATATCAGGGGCGAAGCGCCTAAATGACGGTCAGGTGAACTGATTTTCAGTAAAAAATGGAAATTTAAAACCGATTTTGGGGGGTCTAGGGAACTAAAATTTTGGCCAAAAATAGCCTCCTAAACTGAAAATTTGTGCATTTTCTGAGCAATTTATGTAGTTAAAATGTTGTAGTTTTCCATACAGGGTCAAAAGAACTGAATTAGGCTGAAAATGGGGATCTAGTGAGCAGCCTGAAAAAGGGGGTCTTGACTGCCGGACATATGTATCCTGCCCACATATGTGAGGGCCCCCCCCTTCGGAAGAAAATATCCAAAGTATATCCATACCAACTTGCCTTGTTGCATTACATCTCAAAATAATCAAGCTGAAAGTTACACTTTTTCCTATAGCTTGTGGGTAAAGGGTGACTGGATCTCAAACTAAAAATCAGGATGACAAATGCTATTTTTAAAGGTGCAATTCATGATTTTGATGTGACAAAAATGCAAAATGTTTTCTAGCTAAATGAGAAGAAGAGTGCATTATAAAAATATACTGACAATTTCACTTGATTGCGATCATTCGTTTCCAAGTTACAATTTTTTCAGCATTTTGAAAATCCCCATAGGTTACTGTGTTGTAATTACTGACAGGGACCGGACAATAATTAGAAAATGACAAATTTTCTTGCTTTTCTCGAAAATGCAACATATGAAAGAAAGGTTTGAGGATCCTAACATATACCAGTTGACGATTCTTAAATGCTAAAAAATCCAATTTTGATAGAGGTGACATTGAGAATGAAAAGTGGATCATGAATTTCCCCTTTAAGAAAGTATAGTAAGCATAGCTTGTGGGAGAACACGAGACAAGTCAACCTTGAAACAAGCAATCCTAACCTAGCTTTACTTTACCCGAAATATAAACTTTTAAGTCTACACCTATTAAAAACACTTTGCTTGATGCGCTACATTTGGCAACTCTGACAGTTGTCGTATTCCTATAACAAGAGCTTGTGGGAAAAGAGGAAGTCCTTAATATACTTGACACAATTGTGACCTAGTTCCAGGGTATACATGTAATATCAATTAACACTTATGAAGGATGATAATAAGATTTGAGACGTGGTGTCTTCAGTATTAAATTTCATTTGATTCTGATTTGAACTGTCAAGTTAAAGGAATCAACTACTGCGTAAGACATTTAGAATGTTTTTATGGGGGAAGGGTTCAAAACCATGTAGAATGAATAATATCAATCATTAACATAGGCAGCATTGCACTATGATAATTCCCATGGTATAATCAGTGGTTCACATCAAGAAGAAACTGTAGTGCAGGGGAGTAGCCTGAGATGAGTGACATGAGGTGCTGATAGGCCCCTACACTCTTAGCACCGAGTACAGCGAGTAGTGTTGTCAGCGAAAGTGCTTGACATGGTCCAAACTGAAAGCATCAAGTTGACTTGCAAATAGAACAAAACTCATGGGAGAGCCACATAACCAAGGGTTGGGTGACCAACACATTAGTGTTCCCTAACTACTCTGGTATGAACAATAGTTGCATATTAGTGTAACTATATAAGTTGACACTTTCTTAACCCTAACAGATTTCCAATTTTTTAAATTTCTAACCTAACAAAAAAAATGATACCCATAGCAAGCCATCGCCGACACTGAGTTGCTGCCCAAACAGCAATGTGGTCCCTGCATTAACCTCCTATCTGTGACATATCTGGATTTTTTGTGATTTTCTAAAGTGAGATTTTGTTCTGTTAGGATTTAACTCTACTTTGTTCAACTCTACTTGAAAAAGCCTTAAATATTATATGCCAATTCATGAGTCATAAACTATTAAACTCTCATCTTGTTCAATCTGTGTAGAGGATTTTCAAATCTACAGGTTGATTCAGGTCCAATACATGCTACATGTACTCGCGCCATAGATTTAAAGCGGAGATACCAGACATGTCCGCCATTTTTATCCGGCATGGAGACAAAATTGGGGGTATTCGGGTTTGACCGACAGCTTGCCGATGAGGCATAGCACCGTGTCATAATGCGCGAATATTGAAACACGCTTTGCGTGCAGGTTGGCGTATCATTCGCGTAAATTATTATTTGCGCAGGTTGTCTCTACGCGTAACCAAGTCTCAGCTCTCGGAGTTGATTTTGCCGGGAACCGAGTGGACCCGAATACCCCCAATTTGAGCTCCATGGCTGACGACGCCATTACACGGGTTGGTATACAAAGCCTGGTATCTCCCCTTTAAATCTATGACTCGCGCATATTTTCATATTTTGTATATGGCTAAAAAACATGTCTAAACATTGGATTTGTGTTACTTTTTTGAGTCAATGCAAACCTTGCAAGTGTACGATCGGAATAAGGCTGCTGACTTAATATGGGTTCCTATGTCTTATTTATCATCCTACCCCAGCGGAGATGACCTAGATACACCTACTGCCTCAGGCTATTTTAAGTTTCAGACTTGATTTCCCCCACTACTCCCCTCCCCAAATTGCACATCTAAGGTTCAGGTCCAATATGCACTACTTGTGTATTGTACTTCATTGGCCCTCTCTTATTCCTTCTAGTAAGACAAATACAGTTTCATTAAAACTTTTTAATTTTGTGAGTCACAAAATCCATGTCAAAACATGTGAATTTCATGTTCTGTTTTGAAATACCTCAATGCAAACCTGGCAAAGGTACAATCGGATAAGACCGCTGCCTTTATATATGGGTCCCTAAGCCTTATTTATCATCCTACCCTATCGGAAATGACCTAGATACACATATTGCCTCACTTGTTTCAGACTTACGCATTCCCCCCAACTTGCTACTCACGTCTACTTTTGTAGCACCCTCTTACTCCTTCTAGTAAGTACAGTTTCAACAATTATTTTAATTCTAATGTGTCACAAAATCATGTCAAATCATTGGAATCATGTTGCTGTTTTGAAACGCCTCAATGTAAACCTGGCAAAGGTACAATCGGATAAGGCTGCTGCCTTTACATGGGTCCCTAAGCCTTATTTATCATCCTACCCAGCGGAGATAACCTAGATCTACACTTACTGCCTCAGGCTATTTTATGTTTCAGACTTGATTTCCCCATTACCCCAATTGCACATCTAAGGTCAAACCCAATATGTGCTACTCACGTGTACTTGTAGCCCCTCTTACTCCTTCTAGTAAGTACAGTTTCAACAAATATTTAAATTTTAATGTGTCGGGAAAACAAGTCAAAATATTGGATTCATTCTTTCCACTGCCTCAACCCAAATCTGGCAAAGGTACAATTGGATACGACTGCTGCCTTTACATGGGTCCCTAAGCCTTATTTATCATCAGCTATGACCTAGATACACCTACTGCCCCAAGCTATTTTCTGTTTCAGACTTCGATTTCCCCAACTGCATGAAGCTCCCCCTTCCCGGAATTTCACATCCGAGTTCAAGCCCAATATGTGCTACTCATCTATACTTCTGTGTACCCTCTTACTCCTTCTAGTAAGTACAGCTTCAACAAGTATTTAAAAATCCTTATATGTGTTAGAAAAATCATGTCAAAACACTGGAATCATGTTGCTGTTTTGAAATACCTCAATGCAAACCTGGCAAAGGTACAATCGGATAAGACTGCTGCCTTTACACGGGTCCCTAAGCCTGATTTATCATCCTACCCCAGCGGAGATGACCTAGATACACCTTCTGCCTCAGGCTTTTTTATGTTTCATACAACTCATTTGTGCTATTTACACCCAGCTTGGTTTATACAGAGCATAAAGCAAGGGAGGTCAAAACACCTTGTTTGTTGTTGTTAGAACTATTAGACAGCAGTTTTGAGCTTAGTTTACTACTCTTAACATCTATGATTCAAAATGGTTTCAAATTTCTTTTCAATGTAAACCGTATTCACTCTTTCATTGCTATTGATGTTTCATGGAATGTTTCACACTTGGGTATTTGACAAATTGAGACTCATTTCATGGAAAGTGTGCCTGTTTTATTACTAAATTCAGGAAAACTTGTGCATGCAAATGCAAAAGGTCTGGACATGCTGTAATTATGACAAGCTAGACGCAGCTTCAGGAAAAACACAAATTCCCCTAAATTTGTCTTAATATATCTGAATAAAAATTATATAAAGTTTGGATCTCCTCTAAGTATAGACACTAACATTTTGGAGCTATGACATTTCAAGACCAACTTCACTGGTCTCTTGATCACATATTGTGAATTCTGTGAATGCATGAGCAGGTCTCGAGAGGTCAAGGCCCCAACATGTGGGCAGCTAGATTTGTTCTGAAAACTAATTCATTTATTTATTTCAATGATCATGATGAATCTTTTCAAGATGAAAATTCCCAAAATATTTTCAACTTGCTTCATACCTGGCATTGATCCACCACAGGCACAAGTAGCCTGCTTATCCCCCTCACTGGAACAGAATGTACAACAATGCCATGTTCCTGAGTGCTTCTGGGTGTGTGGCTTCACCCTCACTTGAAATGGGCTTCCCTGAAAAAGAAAATGACAGAAATAGATATTGTAAACTTGAATAACTCTCATGCACAGACCTGGAATTTGTTAAGTAATATGATACTAAAATGTGATGACTCACCCCGAAAAGGGGGACTTTGCGACAAAACACTTTTCAAGAAACAGGTGAAAATAGGCAGCAAAAAAAATAAAAAGAATTTTCAGCAGATTTTCTGTTGTAAAATTTGGTCCCCTTGATCAATTTCAACAAGTAAGTGGTCATTTTAAAGCTTAGAAAATGCTTCAACAGATGAAATGAAAAAATCAAAATTGATATCATCTGCAAAATCTCCACTTTCGGGGTGAGCCATCACAAATAACTTTCAATTTGTTCTTCTTCCTCTTATTGTGCAGACCTCACTGAGTGAGCAGATTTTGAAATCCAGAAATAACTGAACCCACACTGGCAATAACCAGGGTAGGACCGTAGATTTACAGGGGAGATACAAGGCATGCCACCATTTTTATTCCGGCATGGAGACAAAATTGGGGGTATTCAGGTTTTTGCCGATAGCTTGCCGATGATGCATCGCACCTTGTTATAATGCGCGAATATTGAAACAAGCACACACACACTTTGCGTGCAGATTTGCGTATCATTCGCATAGGTTGTCTCTATGTGTAACCAAGTCTCGGCACTCGGGAGTTAATTTTGGCGCGAACCGAATGGACCCGAATACCCCCAATTTGAGCTCTATGGCTGTCGACACCATATTACATGGGCTGGTATACAAAGCCTGGTATCTCCCATTTAAATCTATGGGTAGGACACACTCTTTTGAATATTGACAATGATAACATTTACAGGTATTTGCCATACTACTATGAAAATTTATGATCATTTGAAAAAAAATGGCCTGCTGTATTTTGTTTCATGCCACAGGGTGCATCTGGATGCAATATATTCTGTCATTGTGCTGTGCATCGAAACCAGTGGCGTAGCCAGACTTTTTGGTCAGGGGGCAAAGATATTTTGTCCAGATTTTTCCCCGATTTTCCCAGGCGTTTGCACATTTCTTCCCAATTTTTCCCGCCTATATGGGCACGAAATCGCTTGTTATAGGTGGACATAGGATTGGGATGCGAGAGGTCCCTGGCCTCGGGCCCCGGAGGAAACCACCAATTTTTGACACTCTTATATCTGAGGAGACAGGGGTAGGTAGGAGGTTAGGGTTAGTTAAGCATTTACTAAACTCTAAGTATTTTGTGTGATGAGTTGAAGATTTACAATGTTGATTTTATGCACCCATTCAGCCAGTTTGGCAAAGACTACGAGATTTAGATTCAACAAGTGATCTTCACCAAGAATTGAACCCAGGCTCTATATACTGGCATGGAGAGATCACTAAACACTGCACAGCACTGCTGAAGTTGATTAGTTTCAATGTCATGAAAACTTTACCTTGATGTGCGTCCCATGAATACAGATACTCAATGAATGCATACCACTCTGCTGAGCTGTGTATTTCACATCATATGTGCCGCCGTTGTTATCTATCAAATTAGCTTTAATATCATCCAAACTTTACCTTGATGTGCATCCAATGAATACAGATACTCAATGAATGCATGCCACTCTGCTGAGCTGTGTATTTCACATCATATGTGCCGTTGTTGTTATATATCTATCAAATTAGCTTTAATATCATCCAAACTTTACCTTGATATGTGTCCCATGAATACAGATACTCAATGAATGCATACCACTCTGCTGAGCTGTGTATTTCACATCATATGTGCC
>JXSR01S035113.1:101778-113764 GCA_000969725.1 Ophiothrix spiculata
ACATTTTGGATACAAAAGGGTTCAAAGATTTCATTTCCACAAAAAACTCAAAATTGACCTTCCCATCATATTTTGGTATAGTTCAACTTTACCGGCCTCTAGCGCAAAATGGAAGTTGCCGACAACTGGTCCCTTTTGCCGCGACGGTACACATATGAAAGAATGGTTTGGGGATCGTAACATATACCAGTTGAGGATTCTTATAAGCTAAAAAACTAAATTTTGATTGAGGTGACCTTGAGGGTGAAAAGTGGATCATGAATTGCCCCTTTAATATGAGCCTAAATTTGTACAAAAGTTGTGAAAATTATGTAGGTACCTATGACATACATCTAGGAACTGAATGTGTTGAATAAGAATGCGTAGGATGAAAAGTAACTATTGAAGCACTACAGACACAATAAAAGTATACAATACAACCAGCATGGATACAATCTAAACAACAATACATAGAATGAGCTTTGCCTGAAAGGTCACTGGTTTAACCTTACAATTGAGAATGGATTATTGGTTTTCAAAAGTTCAAGTTCTAGTTATAGCCCTGGAATTTTTGTACTTCATTCGATACAATCATACAAATATACATAGTACTTAGAACTTAACATCTTAGGCAGATAGCGTGTTAAGAAAAATGTTCAAATTCAGTGTGTCAAAATCTAAAAAAATATGCCATTCTTCTAAACTGAAGCAGCAAAGTTTTAAGAAGATTGTAGCCAGTGAGCTTATCTATTCATACACATCTAAATCTAAGACATATTATTTTCAGTAGATCTTCTTTGCTTTTAAAATTTATGCCCAAATCAGAAATTCAACAAAAATTAGCAATTTTAAAGTACAAAGATTGCAATTGATTTGAAAAATTCTGATAAAGTTATATCAGGCCTAAATGTACAATAAAAGCTTGGTCAAATAACAATAATGCTGGTTCCAATTGGATTTACAATGACTTACATTTTCGCTTCCAAAAAATGTTACTTGCAATGATGAATTTCAAATACAGTTTAGATCGTGAGTCACGCTTGAGTACAACTTTTCCTTTCTACTGATACAGGTTACTGATGCTGTCACCTACTGACAAATCAAGTTACTAGGCCTACATCTTATCTTGCCTTCAATTAGCAATGCTGATGGTTTACAGTGGCGTGTCCAGGGGGTGGCTTTGGGGGCTGAAGGCCCCCGCAGAGTTGCAAAAATCATGTAAAATCAGCCTAATTTTGACAAGTTTTGATCACTAAGCCCCCCGCACAAATCACCAAGCCAACTTAAGCCCCCGCAAGGAAAAATCCTGGACACGCCAGTGACAGCAAACAACCAAACATGATCTATAGCACATTATTCAAGTAGCATTTTTTCCTACCAAAACGTTTTACTTACCATTGCTCACAACCATTTACAAGAGCTATCAAAATAATTTCCCTTACTTCCAAAGTAAGCTGAAACAATCACATGCACCACACTTTATTACCACAGAGTTGAGGTGGGCAGTTCTGACATAATTATTACTGTGAATATATAATAGTACTGCTACTTTTTAGTATGATATCAAACAAGAATTATCATCAATAAAAACTAACACTATCATCATCATTCAAATACTTGATCTGGACGCTATCGTCTACATTGGTACTTTACCGTTTGTGAAGCCATCATAAAGTGAGGAGTATGACCAACTCACACCAATAAACAAACCATGGTAATCATATCAAATCACAAACCAAATCACAGCTAGATATACACACACATAGCCCGGAAGGTATGTCTGATATAAACCTTGTATCAAATGAATCAAAACCAAAGGCTTGAATATGTATGAGAGGCCAAGAGGGTCATTATGCATTGTGACAACATGTCTAACTGCTTTTGAAAAGAGAGTTGTTTTCACCCAGAGGGGGGGGGGGGGTGTTATAATACATTGGCATGCATCATACTCCTGTCAATTATAGACCCCCCTTTTTCACTGTGCTTTCAACCAATGACCCTCTTTTGACTGAACTGTCACGTCACCCAATGACACCTTTTTCCACTGAGCTATCATCCAAATTATGGCCCCTATTGTTTTTGAACTCCAAATTTATAACCTCTTTTTATGGTGCCCCTCATCTATTGCCCTGAGTTTGGAAAATCTACACTGAAGGACCTCCTTTTTACCAATTTTATGTCCACCACTTACAACATTTTGAACATTGGCAAAGTTTCTTAAAATGTCAAAATTAGGCTTATTTTACTCTAAAACTGACATTGAATGCCCCCATTTTATCATTCTTTACAACAAATAGATCCGAATGAGCCAGTTTTATCACTCTCTACACCGAATGATCCCCTATTTTTCAACGTTTTTGTCACTTATTGCCACAGTTTGAAAGCTGGTAGGAGTAGTCCATATGAGTGACCCTCCATCCCAAGGGTTATTCATTGACCAAGGGAAGATTAAAGACAGAAAGCAGAAATTAGTGGCTGAAAAAAGGCTTATTTTTCCGGATTTTGCCAAATTTACAAACCCCTGGATCCTCCACTACACTCATATTTCTGCCGAGTCAATTTTGCTCCTATTTGACTCAAAATCTTGAGTCCGCATCTGAGTCCGCCGGGAGCCAACACTTTCTTGGTCAAAGAACAATAATATGACCGGGATTATGGTCAGGTCGATTCTGAGTGACCCAGAACCAATCATTATAATGACCAGGAATCGAGTTGATATGATCCAGATTAGGGTCAAACATCTTGACTCTGAATGCAGAAATATGAGTGTGAAAGAAACACATGAGGCTTGTTCATATCCTCAGTTAACGAATTGTTAACAAATTATTTTCTCAGAGCCAACCAGAGCCATCATTAACCCGGAATCGAGTCGATATGATCCGGATTAGGGTCAAACAACTTGACTCTGAATCCGAGTCATGGTTTTGACTCAGCTTTTGTAAAATTAGCATATCAATTATAAATAGCAATTTCTTTCCATTGCGTCCACCAGTATTATCATACGGTATTCTTACATGGGAAACATGATCGGTTTAACACTTAAGTGACCAAGGTATTTCCCACCAGTTGGTGCCCAAGAGGGGGGGGGAGGTTCCGGTATGAATTTTACATTGAAGTTCTGGTCAATGATAAAGCATGTAATAAGGACCAAAATACAGAAAAAAAACTTGAAATCGGATGAACTGTTTCAAAATGGCGGCCGAAAAACCATTTTTTGTGTTGCATCAAAAATGTTCCCGCCAAAATTTCAAAAACCGTGTTCCCGAAAGAATTTTTGTATGAATTACATTGCAAAAATAAAATTAGAAATGAGTTATTCGGTTTCGGTTTTATGGGCAAAACAAATTTGAACAGCGCCGTCAAAATCACTTTATGCTAATTAGCACAAAAATGACTGGATCGATTTGAATTTTTTTTTCCCATTAAGGGACCCGCTGCGTTAAGTTTGACAATTACATGGAGCGGCGATGTAATTTTTTTTCGTGTTTTCGCGCTTCATGCGAAAACCTGTTGTAGGGCCCCTAGGAACCCCCCCCCCCTGGTCACTTAAGAATTTTATATTTGAGTAGAAACAGCCTATATGACTCTTTTGGCTTGCCATAAATGGCTGTCTGCAGAAGTGGGAGGGTCTTTGATTTGTAAATGAGTTTACTCAAGCAGAAACATTGTTGTGGTAAATGCAAGTATCTGTGATTTAATCTACTTTAATTCACATAATATTTTAATAATGTAAATAAATATTATGAAAGTGAGACATATTTTTTCAAACTTCAAAGTTTTCTGTACTAATAGTACAAATTAAAAACACATAAATATACAAATAGTGGAGACGCAACCTGTTTCCCGTGCGATTTTTGTGACGATGGTCCAGAACCGGTTGTAAATGAAAGTCTACACCATGTAGTCAAAGAAAAGTCTTTGTGGCAAAATTGCAGTCTGCTCAGATATAAGTATGGCGGTTTATTCAAAAATGGTGTCTGACAAATATTATTGTCCTATTCACATTTTTATTGTAATTGGGTTATAAAAGAACGTAATAATGATAAAAGCATTAACAGTATAGGGACAAAAAGAGTCCCTAATGGCCCATTTAGATTCCCGATAGCAATACATGTGCATGGTAAAGTCTGAAGGAATGTATAAACATTGTTAAGTGTAATGAAGCATCGCAATTAATATTATGCTTTATACACCTTCATATAACATATAACAGAGTTACAATATAAATGAAATAAGTCTATTGTAGCTAGATGTTTTATGGATCCCCAAAGATCAAGATTTCCACATTAGAGGAAGGCAACATAATGTAGTATGAACATGAAAACAAATGTCAACTTTCTCATGATTAATATTAAAAATATGTCAGGACAGTATATTATGCCATGGAGCTGTCATCACCACCACCACCACTTTCAATTCCAGAATGCACGGATCCTCCATGTTGTGACAGTTGAGACGAGCTGCAGTTGCATTGTGCAAGGTCCAGTACTGCGTGTGGACCATGCTTCTGATCTGTTATCACTGAGCCCATGTATCACCTTCTTTACGCCAACCATATATACTCTTCCGGTGATGGTAGTTGAGGATTAGGTGCTGTCTCACTATTTCAAACCATAGCTTGATAATGAAAAAATGATCATGAAGAAGAACAAACATCAAGGCAATTTTTTTAAGTCAAAACAGGTACTATCGAAGTTCTTCCACTTTTGCTATGGTTGATTTTGGCGAGGTGACATACGAAGGACTCTACGGTTGTTGTAGTTTCATTACTTGGTGAAAGCGGTAATTATATTCTCGCTTGCGTCTTTGAATGTTTTCCAGCATGTTAGTTTTCCTTTGCCTACAAAACTTCCGGTTATGTCAGCACCACTAAGTGCATTAAATTCAGGAAGAGCTGCTTCTTTCCTTGGCCCAAAGCCTTATTGATTAGACGAAGAATAATGGTCCTTCTGGTATCTCTAATCCCGGTGCCGGTGACGAACCTAATACTTCCGCTTAACGTCTAAGTAAAGTTCAAGTATCAGAACGTCTGTATCTGGTGAGCAGATGTCGATAATTATTGCAGCATCAATTGTTGCGTCGACGGCATGTAATTGTATGTTATCGTTTCCCCATGCAACTTCTACATGTCGACCATCGTCTTTTGTTTTTTCTAGGACCTTCTTTGAGAAATAGCCGTTAAGTTGTTTGTGCTTTGGTCTGTTCATGTGACATGAGTTGTTTCAACGGTGTTTTCTTTATTCGTGTTTTTTCAGTCATGTGGTACATAATTGGTTCTTGCCCTGTTTCCGTTTTGACCTGGTGATCGTCTTTAAAGACATTCAAAGACATTGGAACGTCGTATCTGTCAAAAACGATACGCAATTCGTAAGAAGTATAGTACAAAAAATAGTAAGCTAGATCTGGTAGAGCAGGTTTTCACCCAATCTGGTTTTCTCATCGCTTAAACTTCGGCTATTCCATTTCACAGCACGACGCGACGTCTCTAGTTTGTTCCCCTGCGTTTGAATGTGTATCATCTGCAGCCAGGTCTGTTTGGAACGATGTCTTGGGATTGGGCTGATCTATGAGGCTGGTAAGAATTGACATCAGATCACTCTTGCTTGTACATTGATGTACCGACTGGGGTACCGACATATACTTGTACACAAATAAAATTGAAACACCTAAACAGCCCAATACATGAGTTTGCCGTTGTTCAGACATTGACCAGCTTCATTTCACATTTTAATGGATCAGGCAAAGGATCTACATTATCAGTGTATGTTATACTTTATCATAGATAATAATTAACGACTCCATAACTCACAAAAACACATGGCCCTCTCATGTCGAATAAGTTGTTTAGGTATTTTAAACATTTAACACGACTTTCTTATGATTAGTTTATTTTTCTTTTTTAACTGGAAGATGTGTCAAAATTTCTTCTATGATTTTTATTAAAACTATAAGTATAATATACAAATATTTACATGATTTACATTTGTTCACACACATATTAAAAGCACTTTCAAGTATTTTAAAAGCAACTGATGACGATATGAAAACGAAAGTACCAAAAGTGTCCCATTTAGATCCCCAACTCCCTGAAATTGGTAGCAGCATCCATTTACAAACTAATTATAGTCAAGTTTACGTCAGATTTTATTTAAATTGTGATTATTTTATGTAAAACCCTGGTTTAATATGCAGTATCATCGATTACTCTTATGCTTTACTCATTTCTATTGTTTGATTGGGTGCCATTTTGGAAATGGCTCATATCTCCACTCTGAGCAGACTACAATTTTGCCACCAAAATATTTCTGTTAATTTAAGGTTTCCTCTGGCCATTAAGATTTGTTCCAGAGCATCGTCATAAAAATCGCACGGGAATAGGAAATCTTACAATTTGCGTCTCCACTAAAACGTGTAAAAAATATTCCATCACACTTATTGCTAGATGTCAAAATCTATGATTGTGAGAGGTAGGATGTAATTAAAGGGAATAGCCTAAATTCTGCTTGGTATTAAAACTTATGGAAATGCTCTTTAAGCTTGGCCATGCAAACTAACTAAACCCCAGGGTTGAAAATACTCAGGTGACCATGCAAATGCTATTCAGGGTCCAATAACATCATACCTCATTTTAAGGCTACAGTCCCTAAATGGGTGCCATTTTTGCCAACGGCATCTTTACTGCAACCTGAGACAATTCAGGTATAATTGTCTCAGCTGCAACTTTATACCTACTTACACATATCAGAATAATACAATTTTTGGCGTACATATGTATTAAATAGAGTCTCTAGTTTATACATGAGACTTTAGTAGTGATTTCACGTCCATTATCAAGGTCAAAATTACGCCAATAAACTACTTCGAAAAATTTACACCTTTTTCGCCGAAACCTTAAAATTTTATGATGTTCGAACGATTCGCCTGTTTTCAAATTTTGACAGATTGTAGGCTTGATACTTTTTATTGAATTACAAATAATATTTTTTAAATGTGTTGTGTTGATTTTGAATGATAATGTAACAAACCCGCGTTGTTTTGCCCGAAAAACCGTGCGTGAATTATGACTCTGAGTTCGCCCTGTTTGAGCTGTGAATAGCCTGATTTTAGTATCTACATTATCTACATTTTGTCTGATATACGCATTCGCATAATTTACTTACAAATTGAGCATTCCAATGAGGCAAAAATTGCAATTTTTATGTAAACAAAAGAAAAATACGGCATTCTAATGTTTAAGTTTTAGATTTTAGTTCACCATCTCAACGCTGCCTTGATAGCTCAGCGGTAGATCTCTCGCTTCGTAAGGCCAAAAAAAATTAATTGTTGTGTTGCCCTCAAGTGGGATTTCTGAAAAATTCAGTCGGTCGGTCAGAAAATAATTTTTTTTTTAAAGCACCTAAAGTACCAAATTTGGGTGCATTTTCCACTATTTTCAAAATATTTTCTCAAAACACACCCAATCTGAGCAAAATTGGGTGCTTTCCCGACCCTAATATTTTTTTTTAAATTTTTGAATAGGGTCGGTTGCTGAGGGCAACATAACAATTTATTTTTTTTGGCCTAATGCATGACTAACCCCCGCTATAATCCATGGTTCGAGTCCCCGCAAAGGCAGTGGAAACTATTTAACTTTCATGATTGAAAAATAGTTAGGATTCATATTTTCCTGAGCATGTGGATTCCTCGTACCCTTAAGCTAGCCTGCTTGATGCTTAGTTAAGGCTTTTTAAACACTCTAATTTTATTTCCCATGGATAAACAAACATACAATTTAAAATGAAGCAGACAATCCTGAACTATTAACATCGAGGTCTGCTCAAAACAAAACAAAATACCATATACACAAATGCATTTTCAACTGGATAATATTTAAGCTTACTGGCTTTAAAATTGAAAATCTTTTCAGACTAACAAATCATCATTGTGACAATGAACCAGAATCAAAACAATAAATTCATAATAATTAATTCTGACAACTAAAAATATTAACAGTACAGTACACGCCTAAAGTTTTCTTAATGTCAAAGAGCGAAAGTCACTCAACAACTTCACAAATGATATGAGGGGCCATCCTAGAAAGAAACTATCACTCTCTTGGTCATTTAGCTCTTTTTAAATTTTAAAATTTTATCTGCCGATGATTTATATACTCTATGGCCCGTATTCCAGAAAGGTGTTTAGCTAAATCAAGGTTTTATTTCCCGTCAACAGCACGACTCATTGAACTGTTCTGCTTGAAAACTGCAATGATGCATATCATTCTTGGACAGTTGATGCTTAGTTAAACAATGGTTTAGCTAAACATCTTTCTGGAATACGGGCCTATATGTTTGGTAATTATTGATCTTCGGTATGAGAATACTTTGGTATGAGGCTATTCTCTAAAAGTGACATTGATGAAGTAACTCAGGAAAGCGGTTATAGTTTCATTGGTAGAACTTGCCACTTTATACTGAGATTGTAGATAGATCAAACGAAATTCCAATTTCCCTAATAAAGCCAATTTTAAGATTTCAACTCTAGACTTGGGGATGATGTCCAATTGTCCAATGCCCCTTTAAAACACAAGTATAATTAATACTAGCAATATTTGAACCAGTTTAGTTCACAGTATTTGTTTAACATTTTTGTAAATAGAAATTACATTAACCATTAAAAGCACTGGTATTTTAGAATCCAATTAGTGCAAAATGTCAAATATTCTCTGAAATTTTGATCAGATGTGGACTGAGTCAGGACAAATCGGGAAACAAAAAAAATCTGTTATCTGATTTTAAAATGGTGGTTGAAAAATCAATCTCAATTTCTAATTCATAATTTGAAATTGGAAAAATTTGAAAACTACTTTCAAGACTGACTTTTATGGTAAAATGTTGTCCTTACAAGCAGAACATAAATCCAAATAAATTGCTGGGAAAAATTGATTGCCTCAAAAGGTTAAAGCAAACTGGACATCAGATTTTTAAACAATTTCTAACATATCTCCACAGAACCAGAGGATTTTTGCTCCGATTCGAATATGGGACCTCTCACACCATGTCTATACACATGGCTACCTCAACAGAGTCCCTAACCAGACAGTATCTCATTCCCTGTACACCATTTTATAATGTATTTTGGTCTTAACACATATTGGCAACTTTTAAAGATTATTTGTGCTAATGTTAAATTCCAGTCCTTGACCATTTCCTCCTGTCAAGATTTGTTAACTTTGCAGCTTAAAGCAGTAGTATAAAGTGTTGAAAATGAAGTGCCCCCTGTCACCCATGACTTTTAATTTTTTGGGCCTATTGAGTTTGTTTTTGGTAGATACGAATACCCTCCGAACGATTTTGCTTAAAGATGTTTACTTTTTCTGTTATGGCCATTTGTTGAATTAAATTCAGGATCCCAAATTTAATTCCACATGTATAAGTATAGGAAAGCAAGCATGTGCTTTTTATCCATTTTCAGTAGCAAAACAATTTTTTGACAAAATAACACTTGAATATGCATAAGGATAGTCACATTCCTTTATTTTATGCTGTTTTTACTATAGACCATTTTTGATCAAAATCTTATAGTATTGCTTTAAAAGAGAACTGAATGATCATCTCCAATCTTATCTTTTTCAGCACATGGTTTCTTTCTTATTCACCCCCTGATATAACTTCTAGCGGTACAACTTGAAGACTTAAAGTAAGAGAGACCTAATACAGCCTACTATGAATCAGCATGAAATGTGATATCACACATAAAACATCACTGGAAACATGCAAAGATGATTCATTTTAGTCCAACGAATATATAATCTTGCTGGATTTGGAAATCAAATTGAACTCAAAAAGACCTCAGAACTGAAGCATGTGTATCTACGAGGGGGTATCAAAAAGTTTTAAACTTTACCCAGAAGGGATTGAGCTATATCAATGAAATTTTGTCAGAATAGTCACTCGTCTTTATGTACATTATGGTGTAAAAATTGTCTCATAGGTAGTTTTACTTTCTTTACAGGGGGTGATTGATGTCATCTACCTACCCGCTTAAAACATAAGCTGCATTGAGGAAATTGAGACATGCGGCGTAATTAATTCCTTGCATTTGAAGGGTTATATAGCCCAGTAAATCTTATTGGACCCACCAAAGTTCAATTGTTTGATACCATAGTAATGGGTAGGGTTTCCTCTATCCATTGATACCAAAATTATGGAAATTGGTCCATGAATTACGTCATAATGGTGTAATAAAACATGACCGACCTGGAAATGTTGATTTTCATTGGATTCAAAATCAGTTTTTTTTCAATAAAGAGGATCCCTACAATAATGGTCTGTAGACAATCCGTTAAAAGTGGGACAAATGTGTCACTTTGCATATTGACTATGTAAAGATGACTAAAGTATCTAATTTTGTTCCTAGCGCCATTTCTTCTGGGTAAAGTTTAAAACTTTTTGATACCCCCTCGTATATTTTCAATGTCTGAATATAAAAATGGTTGTTATTATAGAAATAATGTTTAAATGCCAGCCAAAGCTTCTGGTTTATTGCTTGTTTCATGATATTGTACAATTTTTTTGACAACATATGGTACATTCCTGTTATCTTGAAACTGCAATAGTTTTGGTTAAAAAAAGATGTTGCTGAATTTGCTGTCAGTGGCGGATCCAGGTTTGGTCAAGAGGGGGGGGGGGGCCCAAAATCTGTCGGCTCATCCCAGTGTAGCGAATAAAACGAGCAGAGCTCTCTACATCGGATTTAGGGGCGTTCCCAGACCTTTTTAAATGGGGGTGGGGGTGGGGGTGGGGGTGTTAGAGTTATTTTTGGCATTAAACCAAAATTTGTTTGTGTCAACAATGAAAATGACTTGAGAAAACATGTGTAGCTGGGTGTCTTAGGGGGATTTGCCCCCTCCTTAGCTATTAGAAGCTAACATTATTTGATTTGGTGCATAGATTTTTGCTGCTTGATGATTCAAGTTAGGATCTTTTCCATCAAAATCTGGATGGTACTGTATTGAAATGCATTCAGGAAAATATGTGTAGGGGGTGTCTGAGGGGGATGTGCCCCCTCATCAGTGATTAGAAAATTTACGAATTTCAAAACACAAATTACTCGATTTGGTGCATAGTTTTATGCTGCTTGATGCTTCAAGTTAGCACCTTTTCCATCAAAATCTGGACAAGGTACTGTAGTGAAAAGCATTAATAAGCAAATATAAACAAAACGTGTGTAGGGGTTTTAGCAAAATTTAGGAATTTCAAAACACAAATTACTCGATTTGGTGCATAGTTTTATGCTGCTGGATGCTTGAAGTTAGCACCCTTTCCATCAAAATCTGGACAAGGTACTGTAGTGAAACACATTCAGCAAATAGGCTATAGACAAAACATGTGTAGGGGGTGTCTGAGGGGGTGTGTCCCCTCAGTAATTAGAACATTTTGGAATTTCAAAACACAAATTACTTGATTTGGTGCATAATTTTATGCTGCTGGATGCTTCAAGTAAGAAAAAGTTTGCATTCCTAAACTAAATTCGTACAAGTTTGTGCATTCTTTTTCAACTTGCATCAACTTACTTGAATTCTCTTATTTTCAATGCATGGTGTGCGAAGGCCTACACATTTTTTCATAGCAGGTATTTGGTGACATATAGACTTTTCATATACTATAGATTTTGGCACGAGTGCAACATTTTTAAGGGGTTAGGACAAAACACAACACTAAAAATTATATGGGGATTGGGCCTTCAGATCAGAGAGCTCATTCCAGAGCAATTTCCTTGTTAAAACGGACCAATAGAAAAGTCAATTTGCATTAAAATTCTATCTTTCTAATTTTCCCTTCACTGCAACCTTTGTTGGGGTGGTTTTTGTATGATTACCAACTTCCACGTTACCGGTAATAAGGCTTTTGTTTTGGCTGTGTGCCTTGTCCAGAATATATGCTACTTACTTGTCTATTTCCCCTTCTCTCCCCTTTTTCCTTTCTTTCCTTTTTTCTTTTCTTTTTCTCTTTTTTCCTTTCCTTTC